>JAOWBW010000105.1:1247945-1285906 GCA_026119855.1 Campanula takesimana
TTTGGCTGTCGAGGTGGGATTGCCAAATGATCGTCTTTGCTTTGTGCCTCCTTATTAAGGGTGAGACTTGCTCTTGGAGGAGTTGACCAGGTTGAGAGCTGTTCGAGAGACATGGTGTTGCTTTTTTGCCGATCATGGTTGCTGTTGGAGCTGTTGGAGCGATCTCTTCACGGACTAACCGATTTGCTGAATCCCGGTAGACTCTGTAAGTACCAATTGAACCTATATTGCAGAAGAGGCCCTTGTCAGTCTCGAGTAACACTTGCGGTCCATGAAGAAGGCTTAGAACACACAGTTGGGCACACGACTCGAACCGCATAAGAAAAGACTCTTTTTTTTTTTTTTATAAGTCGGAGGGAATGAATCCCTTTTGGGGTTTCTAAGAAAATAATGGAATCGTCACACTAGTATAGTAGACCATCTCACGTGTCCCATATACTCATCGGATTCCATCGCGCTTGTGAATCCTACATGTATCGGGATTAAACTAAATTAATGTAGTAAAGCATACATCTGCGGGGACGAATTTTTATTTTCGTCCAAAATAACCACTTTTGGGGGACGGATTTTTATTGCGTCCGTTTCAACAAGTTGGCATGTATGATTTGAAGACATTAGTTTAGGGAAATCTCGGTACATGGAAACTGACTTGAGTCACGGAGTGTTAGACCCTAACTAGAATTGTGTGGCTTGTGCTCGGCTTGAATATGAGGCTCAAAGGTCACCCCCGGCATGTAGTCTTGAACTACGCCACGGGCTGAGGTTTACCGCTTCGAAAGAGCAAGGTCTGGTGGAGCTTGAAACTTTCTAGGACGGGCCCTCGACGGATTTGGGGTTGGACTTGTGCGACTCGATAGGAGCAGTTCATAGGAATATGTGCATGTAGTGTGAGGTCTAACAAGTGACAATTTTTTTTATTTTATTTTTTATTTTTTTTTTGAAAAGAAAGAAAACAAACAATACACATAAGCACATAAATTACAACTCCCGAATCACCCGGTGTGACCGTGGGAAATAAAACACAAAATTAAAACAGTCTTGAGGGTTCAATTATGTTCTGATGCAGGCAACTGTGCCCACCACCCCACTGTTCTGCTCAGTCACTGAAACCTGTCTCTGTTCTGGGAATCACAACCAGAAGCGTGCGCTTTGAGTGCTGATGTGGGACGCGCGCGCATGGCGCAATGCTTATGGGAGGCGCGCGCTTCTGGTCACACCTGTCAGAATGTCAGACTTTGGACTCAGGGGATTGCCCTGGTCCTATGTTCATATTGTAACCCCTGCAGAAGTGATTAGTGCAGAATAGCAGAAGAAGAAGATGAAGAACATGAAGAAGTGGGCAATTCTGGTTCTTGATGCGGGATGCGCGCGCCTTAGGCTCAAGAGGCCAGACGCGCGCGCCTCCCCCATCAGGAATCAGAATGCCCAGAAAAGATGTAGATTTCGATCAGAATGCAAGTTTAACTCAAATGTCCCCAGCGGAGTCGCCACTGTAGATACCCCAGGGAGCCACGGCTTTAGGCTCGAGCGCGTGAGTGATCCTAGGATGTCTAACTTATTTTAGATTGTTTAGAGTTGGCACCTATGTTTTGAGGAACATAAGAAAAACCTATTGATTATAGCCTAAGTTTGATTACGAAAACAGAGATTCTTTGTTTTGAGGTTCGGGGTTAGATTACGAGATGTGAGTACCGAAAACACCCATCTCGCCCAACTAAAGTTGGTCTTTGCTTGATCAAAATCTACATGAATAATAACGTTCTTCTTCTTCTTCTTTAAGTCATAAAAAGGGGGGGTTTAAAATAGGATTTGGAATGTAGGAGATAACTCTTTAACCAACCTCAATGAGATGAGGTGATCATTAGAGTCATGTCCCAAAATGATTTGGGTGATTGCACATTTGATTAGAGTAAAAAGAGAGAGAGGAGATGAAGTATAAAAGAAAGGAAAAGATGGACTTTTACCTACAATTTGAAGAACTTCAAATATTGCTTGATGAGATCCTTGGAGAACCTTTAGAAAGTGATTTTGGTATAGTTTTTGTAAGTTCAATTTTCGGTCCTTTTTCGGTCCTTGAAAATGGAGGTAAAGGGAGGTTTTTATAGGTGAAAGAGGGGTGTTTTTGGTGCCAAAACTCAGTCACCAAGAAATCCTTCCCGGGCAAAATCCTGTAAATTGAGCAAGGGAGGGAATCCTGGCCAGAAATCTGTAACTGACGCCCAGAGGCGCGCGCTTCCTGCTTTGAGGGGCGGGCAGGCGCGCGCGCCTGGCTCCTCCTGTCGGAGGCGCGCGACTCAGAGAAGGTAATTTTGACAGAATGGACTAGAAAGTCAGCCCTGTCATTCAGTTTAGTCCCTGGACTTAATGAAGTCAGTCAGGAACTTAACGGAAGTGACAGAAACTAACGAGAAACACTTAAGATAGGGAGAAACACAAGATCAAATGTGCAATCGGGGTGAGCGGTCCAAGGCGGGGTGTCTACAACACCACTCACTGGCCCACAAGGAAAGAGCTCGAGAACACCACTCAAAGAAACAACGAGTCCTTCATGACTTCACAAGGAGATGGAATGACAAGCTCTCTGAAATTGTTGAGAGGCCAAACACAAAAGAGCAAATGGACATCTTTCTCAAGTGTCTCAAGATTGATCTCCGCACCCACCTAAGTGGGGCTTGCTACTCCGACTTCTCCCAAATGTATGAGGCGGGGTACGCATGGATGACTTGCTCAAGGAGATTAAAAAGGCCACTCCTACTTACCGATACAAGGCCGCCTCTAGTTCAAACAAAGAGGCCTCTGTTAATGCCGTTAATACTGACAAGGGGAATTACAAGAAGGTCCCTCCACCACAAGGCAAGCGGTTCCAAAACGACCGCGTCTACACTCCTCTCAATTGCATGACCATCACCGAGGCCTATGAAGCTCTAAAGGACAAGGGGCAAATGACTCCTCTCCAAGGGTACAAGCAACCACAACCGCTCCGTCCCAATCATGCCCACCAAAATGGTGTGACTACCATCAATGTACCGGCCACCTCACCGAGGATTGCTTCTCCATCCGCAACACCATCCAAGACCTCATAGACAAGAAGGAATTCATAATCCCTAATGAGGGTGGTGTCAATGTAATAGAGGTAGGAGAGTTCGAAGGAACCACTCATTCGATCCAAATCTGAATGAGGGCTTCGATGATATGAATAAACTTGATAATTCTTGTTATGTTGTGACTTATGATGAGATTATGAGGGAAGTCTTAGAGAATAGGAAGAAGAAGCTACACGGGACCGTGAACGTGCTCACTCGTAGTAGCCGAGTAACAACGATCACAATCCCTCCCAATACCGCAGCAACCAACACCTCTTCTTAAAGATCGCAAGCACGCGACGTACCCGAAGATCCTTTGTTAACACAACTCAAGAAGACGCAATCCAACATATCCATCTGGGACTTATTGCATCATCAAAGAAACACCGAGACCTCGTCATCAAGAACTTGGATGACACATCAGTCTCTCCCGACACAACTCCCAAGGACCTCACAGCAATGATAGGTCACATTCACTTCGGCAATGTCATCACTTTTGCCGACATGGACCTCCCGCCATTTGGGTCCAAACACAATGAAGCCATCTACCTCAAAGTAAGGACAAGGGGGAGACCCATTTCAAGAGTTCTAGTAGACGGTGGTTCTGCACTCAACTTAATGCCTAGCCGAGTCATGGGCATACTGGGGCTCAAAATCTCCGATTTACAACCCTCCGCACAAGTCATTAGAGGGTACGATAGCACTGCCCATACAGTCATGGGAATGTTAGAAGTTGATATCGAATTTGGAAGCATGATCATGTCCGTCCCATTCCAAGTACTTGATGTCCCTGCGTCATTCAACTTACTTTTGGGCCGACCTTGGATCCACAGTTCCAACGCGGTACCTTCCACTCTCCATCAGTGTGTCAAGATCAGAAATAGGGACGATATAGTCACCATCATGGCCGAGAATATCACCATCCACAGAAATGGGGTACAACCCGTTCACCAAGTCCAACACGGGATAGAAGATGCCACTCTCTCCGGCGTCAACACCATCGACAAAGAAGGGGGAAACAGACAATGGACCCTCGGCAATCCTAAAATCCTCCGCATGATGAGGAACATGAATCACTTTCCTGGTCTAGGCCTAGGGAAGCATCAACAAGGGATATTGCACCCCGTAGAAGTTCCTTGTGTCAAGAACAAGTTTGGTCTGGGATACGAGCATACCGAAGATGACTTGAAATACGAGCAAGCAGTCAAGAATCAAAAGACCCAAGCTCGCAAAGAAGGGCGACAATATGAAATCCCTAACTTGAGACCTTACCGCAACACACTAAACGGTTATTTTGTTTGCCAAGGGGAAGATGTTCCGTACATGATCTTTCCCGAACCATGGGTTAACGACAAGGGCATCAGAAAACCCGGTCTTGAGATCTTCACTGATTGTGAAATACCGACACAAGAAAGGGAGCCTACACCAATGTCACCCCGAGAGTGGTGGGGCAAGAAAATGACTATAGAGTCTGAGGTAGAGATTACCGTGGGGGAAGAACTATCCGATCTAGCCTCCATGATCGAAGAATTTACCATCATGGATGATTGTCAAGTCAACACCATCCACAACACCGTCGTCAGAAAGGAAACCATCAGTGAGATCCTGCCAAGCTCCGAGCCAATCAACAACTGGTACTCAATGAAGGGGCCCATAGTATCCGAGGATTTCTTGATCCGAGAAATGGGTTGCATACCCCGTACAACAACAAAGGAAGAACGGCTCACACTTACCTTCGAGTCCGAGAGTGTTTCCAATGCCCTCACCCAAGAGGATATGGAGGCCATAGCCGAGCGTGTGCTTCCTTTCTTTGCTAACGAAAAATTTGATATTTCTGAGTACCCCGAGATTGCAAACATCATAAATGATGAATTAACTAATAACGAACTTAATGAACAAGTTAATAACGATTCAAATTATGATGAAATAGACCACAAAAACATAACATACCTAAATGAACTAGCTCAACAGGTTCGTTGTCGTGGTGAAAATGGTCCAGGGACTGATGAGGAATTACATATTGTTAATCTGGGTACCGACGAAGAGCCGAAAGAAACGAAGATTGGCAGCTTCTTTAAGGGAAGACAAAGACAGATTGACTGCACTGCTCAAAGAGTTTGTGGATGTATTCGCATGGTCATACAGAGACATGCCGGGTTTGGACAGAAAGGGCGCGGAGTACAGAATTCCGATCAGAGAGGACGCCAAGCCAGTAAAGGAGAAGCTCAGAAAGATCAAGCCAGAGTGGTCTCTACAACTCAAAGAAGAGATTGAAAAGCTCCTCAGTGTGGGTTTCATCAAAGTCATCGAGTATCCAACTTGGCTAGCTAACATCGTGACAGTCAGAAAGGCAAACGGCAAGGTTCGAGTTTGTGTGGACTTCCGGGATTTGAACAAAGCTTCCCGAAAGATGATTTTCCACTACCAACATCGACATGCTCGTCGATTCAACTGCCAACTATGAAGTCCTCTCATTTGTGGACGGTTTTGCAGGTTACAATCAGATTCTCATGTCCAAAGAGGACCAACACAAGACAGCTTTCACAACACCGTGGGGCACTTTCTGCTACACAGTCATGCCGTTCGGACTAAGGAACGCTGGGGCTACCTACCAGAGGGCTGTTACGGATCTATTCCATGACATGATTCATAAAGAGATCGAGGTCTATGTAGACGACATGATCATCCATTCGAAGGGAACCACGGTCGACATTTGATCGATCTTCGCAAATTCTTTGAAAGACTTCGACAACACAAAATGAGACTCAATCCCACAAAGTGCACTTTTGGGGTCGTCAGAGGAAAGGTTCTCGGTTACATGGTCACTGAGAGGGGAATTGAAGTCGATCCCTCCAAGATCAAGGCACTCATTGACATGCCTCCCCAAAGACGCAGAAAGAAATCAAAGGTTTCATGGGCAGACTTCAATACATCAGTCAGTTTGTGCACCAACTCACTTCCATGTGTGAACCGATATTCAAGCTACTCAAGAAGAATGTGGCTCTAGAATGGACCGACGCGTGCCAAGAAGCCTTCGACCAAGTGAAGCATTACTTGACATGCCCTCCAGTTTTGGTTCCAGCGCACAAAGAGAAGCCTCTCTTGCTCTATCTCATTGTCAATGATGATGCCCTGGGGGCTATGTTAGCACAAGAACACCGAGACTCCACAAAAGAGAATGCTATCTACTTTGTCAGCCGCCGGTTTCAAGGAGCTGAATAGAACTACTCTATCTTGGAGAAGTCTTGTGCTGTATTGGTTTGGGTTACTCAAAAGCTCAAGCATTACATGGAGGCCTTCCCAATCAAGTTGGTAGCAAAAGTGGACCCGCTCCGCTACATCTTCGAGAAGCCTTTCATGTCAACAAGAATAGCCAAATGGTATTTCATGCTCGCCGGCTACGATATCACTTACGTCACACTCAAATCCATCAGGGGAAAGTGTTCAGTGATCAGCTTGCTGAATTTCCGTGTGACGAAGTGAAGGGGGAAGATGTACAGTTCCCCGACGAGCATTTAATTTGTGCTACGACAGAGGAAAATAAGTGGCAACTTTTTTTCGATGGCGCAACCAATAAGCATGGATATGGCATAGGGATGTTACTTGTTGATCCTAAGGACATGTATACTCCAATCGCTATCCGCCTCGAATTTGAAGCCACCAACAACATTGCTGAGTACGAAGCTTGCATAGCGGGGCTCGAAGCAGACCTCGAGAGAAATGTCACAAGTTTAGAAGTATTCGGTGATTCCTTGCTCATCATCAATCAGACATCTGGAAAATGGAAGATTCAAGACTCGACTCTGCAACGGTATGGTCAACATCTCGAAGAGTTGGTTGAATAGTTTCAAGAAATCACCTTCAACTACCTGCCAAGGGACAAAAACCGTTTCGCTGATGCACTAGCTACCATCGCTTCACTGGTCGAAATACCTGAGGGTACAATGGTGAAGCCCTTCAAAATTACCCGACGAAATAGTCTGGCATACTGCATGAGTATCGAGATCAACGAGGTCTAAACAAACTCCCCGTGGTATGAGGATATCATGAGTTTCCTCAAGGATGGTACTTATCCCGAGAATAGCAATAAGAAGTCTCAAATGGCATTGCAAAGACTAGCCTCCCGATATGTACTGATTGGGGACAGAGTCTACAAAAAGCACCACGAAGGGATCAATCTCCTATGCGCAAATGAGACCGAAGCTCAAGAAATAATGCATGAGATCCACGAAGGTGAATGTGGGCCCCACATGAACGGGTTTATGTTGACCAAGAAGATACTCCGCATGGGTTATTATTGGAGTACCATGGAAAGGGACTGCATCGAGAAAGTCAAGAGGTGCGCCAAATGCCAATTCCATGCCAATCTACAGCACGCTCCACCCTCACAGCTTTACAATATGACCACGCCTTGGCCTTTCTCTTGTTGGAGCATAGACATCATTGACAAAGTCCATCCTACTGGCAGCAACGGACAATCTTTCATCCTATTAGCCATGGACTATTTTACAAAATGGGTCGAAGCGCAGGCTTACCGAGTTCTCAACGCCAAGAAAGTGGCCGAATTCGTGAAAACCCACATCATGTGCCGATACGGCGTTCCTCATGAGATCATTTCAGACAACGGTTCTCACTTTGAGAAAGAGATGGACGTGCTCCTGGTAGAATACAAGATTACTAAGCACAAGTCATCTCCATACCGTACTCAAGCAAACGGCGTGGTCGAGGCAGCTAATAAGACAATCGAGACCATTGTGAAGAAAATGGCCTCCACTGGAAGGGATTGGCCCGAAAAGCTACCCCTAGCGTTATGGGGCTACCGCACATCAATACGGACAGCGACTGGAGAAACTCCTTATGCACTGGTATATGGTTCCGAAGCTGTACTACCAATAAAGCTCGAAGTTTCATCCCTACGGGTCCTCCTCGAGAACCAAGTCTATGAAGTCGATTGGATGCAAAGTCGATATGAACAGCTAGCCCTACTCGACGAGAAAAGGCTAAGGGAAATCGAACGTACGAGGTCCTATCAACAAAGAATGGCTAGGGCTTTCAACAAAAAGGTGAAGCCCCGAAACATCAGTGTGGGAGATTTGGTCCTAAGACAACACCCTCCAAATGCCATGAACCCCCTTGGAAAATGGGGACCCCGATGGATCGGTCCATACATAGTCAAGAAGATACTAAGCGGCGGTGCAGTCCGACTCGTGGATTTAGACGTAGATCAGCTGCCAAAAGAAGTCAACCTCGACAAATTGAAGAGATTTTACGTCTAATAAACGAAGACCATCTGTAGACACCCCGCCTTGGACCTCTCACCCCGATTGCATACAAAGTATTTTTATTTAACTTATTTTTGTTGATTTTTGTTACTTCGGTTAAGTTCCTAACTGATTCCGTTAGTTTTGGACTAAACTGCATAACAGAGTTAACTTTTAGGGTCATTCTGTCCTTTTCTGCCGCGGGCGCTTCCGGAACTGTTAACGGGCTGCGCGCGCGTCTCGCCCCAAAAGCGGGACTCGCGCGCTTCCCACTTTGGCAGTAACGGATTACACCTTATTTCCATCATTTTCCTAGTTTACAAAATAACCTCTTTTTACATCCAAGTTCATCCCCCCCTTTGTTCCAAAAACTCTCAATCCTTTATTCTAGCCTTTTCATTAAAAAACAAAATATTTCTTTTATTATTATTTGATTTTCTTTTATTTATTTCATTTATTATTTTATTTATCTTATTTTCTATTGGTCAATTCCATCTCACATGGATTGACCAATTTCCCTCCAAGTTTTCCTTCCTCTTTTTACCTATAAAAACCTCTCATTTCTACCTTAGAAAAGGACCAACTTCATCTTCCCTACAAGAACTATACACAAGTTCTCTCAACACATTTTCCCTACAAACAAACACTACACAAAGTGTTGCACAACCATTTCTCTACAAACAACAACATCTTCAAGTCAAAGTCTAAGGTCCTCTTTTCTAAAGGTACTTTTATTCTTCTTCTCTTTTATTCTAGTCTTACTAGTATGCAATCCCCATCAATTGGGACATGACCAAATGACCACTTTACTACATTAAAGTTGGTTAAGGTTATCTCCCTACATTTTAATCTCTACTTTAATTTCCTATACATTTCTTAATGTAATTGTTTAGCATAAATTTATAAATAAAACAATTCTCTTTTCTTCCCCTTTTTCTTTACATTATAATTGTTAGCACTGTTAATAAATTGAAGGACATTTAGCATTAGAACACCAATAGTAGCAAGACCCGCATAAGCGGGGCAGAGTGGGTGTTTAAGTACTTCCCACTCCGTCACCTAACCCCCGAACCCTTCTCTCCTGAATCTCTGGTTTTGTATATAAATTAGGATATTTCTAGGTTTTTCTTATGTTCCTTTAAAAACATAGGTGGTGACTCTAAACAATCTAAAACAAGTTAGACATCCTAGGATAATTCACCGCTCTAGCCAAGTTGTGGTTTCCCGGGGTATCTACACCATCAAAAAAAAAAAAAAAAAAAAAAAAAAGCTCGCTAGGTTGAAAACCCGCAAGGGCGGCCTAGGCAGAAATTAGAGCACGTGCAAAAAAAATCCCGCTAGATTGAAAACCCGAAAGGGCGGTCTAGGCAAAAAACAGGGTGCACAAAAAAAATGGTCTTCGTTTGTTTGAACTAAGGAGACCTAAGCCTCTACACTGGAGGAACGTAGGCAACCTTCGGGTGCGGTCTAAAACATAAACAAATACCCAAATCATTTCAAATTAATGAGATGCAATTTTTATTCATTTCTTGAATTATTTTTATCATTACAATGGAAATGCTGAGCTATTAAAAGACATTAAAACATTAAATCCCAAACAAGTGGTCTATTTTAATTGCAATCTCTTGGGGGTACTAGGAAAAATCTAATTTTCTCTTGGCCTTTGAAGGACCACCCGAGCGACCATCAATCCTACTCTTCTTGGGAGGCCTCGGGACACTGATACGGACCGATATCTTCTGCGCAACAGAGCGCCTCCGAGCATAAAAGTCATCCAAAGGGGTACCGAAAGGGTCTGTCAGAATGTTGTTCACATCTACCCAAGTAATGCCGCGGTAGACGGTACCAAGCAAATGATCCAAGTAACTCTCGGGAAGGAAAATACTACCCCGGTGCAATGGAGCGGAAGCCCAACGGTTACGATCATCTCCCCAAGCCGACTGAAGCTCATTCGAGAAGTCCGGACCCATATAAGAAACTGGACGAAGCCTCCCGTTCCTCGGAAAAGGAATTATCTGCTGACGGCCAAATTGCCTCAGAACCCGTTCTGGTTGGTAAAACGAAGAATCTCTCAACCCGGGTAAAACCACGTACTCAAAACCGGACGTCCACTCCACAAAAGGGCGAAGACCCCAAGGACACCACTCAACGTCAGCTGTAAGACGAGAAGCAAAAAATCTCCTCCAACCCTCTTCGGTCAAATCTCTAATCAGCAACCGTCGCCTATGAACAGCAAAAGGAGAAAGGTCGCCATCTGACGCATAAAGCCTGAAATGCTCCCGAAGCCATATGGTCAAAAGCAAGGGGCTTCCTCGTCGCATATCGCCCATACGGTGCAACTCGTCCAAACCATGCAAGGTCTCTCCTACAATGAGCGGAACTATGCTAAATCGCTGTCCTTTCGCCTGCAACACGATTTCAGCCAACTGCGCATCCGCAGTACCCAGAGGAGTGACAAACAAAACCTCGCTGAAAAGCCAGACAGCCATGGCATTTCTCTTTAAGGACTGAATCGCGACATCTTCCGAATGCAAGCTGAAAAACATCGGAAGCTCAGTTATGTCAACAACGGTCCCGTGCATCATCTTCTTCACCTCTCCAACAGGGAGATTCAGAAGGTCAACCCAAGAATCAACAACACCGCGGTAGTACTTAGGGACGGCAATCCGACCGGCCAAAGGCATACCCAGAATGGCCCCAAAATCATCGACGGTCGGCACCATTTCATTAGCCGAAAAGTTGAATGTACGGCTATCACAATCCCAAAAGGCTGCAGCAGCCTTCAACAAGTCCCAATCCGGCTTCAATGTCCGCAAAGTGAAAAGAATTCGAAACCCGAAATCTTTGATGAAAGCGTTTTTGGGATGGGTCTTGAAAGAATAAACGAATGTCGAAAAATCCTTCTCGTAACTCTTGACGACCTCGGCACCAAGACTAAAAAGATTGGAGGCCATGGGAAAGAAGGTGATAAGCAAAATTGGGCAATAAAATGGTGTTCAAAAATGGCAGAAAAGGGCTGTTGGAATCAAATTATCGACCAGAAGCTGATATTATACCTGTTGGGGGGGATCTTTTGGTCATCAAATGTCAGGCCCTGAATTTCGCCTCCCAGAGGTGCGCGCCTCCCGACACCGGTTTACAAGGCGCGCGCGTCCCGTCTCCAAGAGAGGAAGCACCCGCATCCCAGGTAGAAGAAGGCTCCAAAAATAGCCTTTGTCAGTTCAGAACAGCACCCGGGCGTTCCAGCACCTTCAACCTGCAGAAAAGATCAATCCCAGCAACAAAAGAAGCTCAAACGACGGCAGCAAACACTCGGCTGGGCACACATTAATTTGGTCCGCCCTTAAGGCATGTCTAAAAACTGAAATAAGATAGAAACTCCCACTCAAAGTAGGGTGTCTTTTATTTTCTCAAAAATCAGTTTTTACAATTCATCCCCAGCACAAAACACTCCGCAGTCAACTGTGCTCGCACCCCATCAAAAGTCAAAGTCAAATAGTCAACATCAAAGTACGACTCACGACAACAACTTGGTCCGGGGTGAGCCACAAAATCACCGCTTCCTCATCAAGCAAAATCTACATCCATTCAAAGCAAACGGCCCTCTGGGTCCCGCACTTCAAAGCAAACGCTCCTCCGGGTCCCGCACTTCAGCAAACGGTCCTCTGGGTCTCGTACTTCAACAGACGGTCCTCCGGGTCCCGCACTTCAGCAAACGGTCCCCCAGGTCCCGTACTTCAGCAAACGGTCCTCTGGGTCCCGCACTTCAAAGCAAACGGTCCCCCGGGTCCCGCACTTCAGCAAACGGTCCTCTGGGTCCCGCACTTCAGCAAACGGTCCTCCGGATCCCGCTTTCAGCAAACGGATCTCGCCATCAGCAAATAGGTCCCGCTTCCAGCAAACGGATCTCGCTATCAGCAAATAGGTCCCGCTTCCAGCAAACAGATCTCACTATCAGCAAACAGGTCCCGCCTCCAGCAAATGGATCTCGCTATCAGAAAACAGATCCCGCTTCTAACAAATAGATCCCGCTGTCAGCAAACGGATCCCGCTATTGGTAAAGCCGCTCACATAGGGAGCGCGCCCTTATCTCTCAAAGTCGCTCACACAGGGAGCGCACCTCTATCCCCCGCAATTTCAAATTCCTGCTTTTATCGAGTCTTTTCCTTTTCTTGGTGATGTCCTAGGCGGATGTCTGTCTTTCGTCGGCGCGTTTGCTTCGCAATCCACGCCGCCGAGGGGCTCTGTAGACACCCCGCCTTGGACCGCTCATCCCGATTGTACAATTGATTTTGTGTTTCTCCCTCTTTTAAGTGTTCTCTGTTAGTTTCTGTTACTTTGGTTAAGTTCTAGACGGACTCCGTTAAGTCCTGGGACTAAACTAAATAACAGTTCTAACTTTCTAGTCCATTCTGTCAAAAATTGCTTCTCAGAGTCGCGCGCCTCCGCCCCTTGAGGCCAGACGCGCGCGCCTTCCGCCGCCTAGATGGGATGCGCGCGCTTCTGGGGTGTGTCAGTTACAGATTTTGCCCAAGAATCTCTCCCTTGCTCATTATACATGATTTTGCCCGGGAAAGATTTCTTGGAGACTCCGTTTGGCTCCAAAAACAGTCCTTTTTTCAACTATAAAAACCCCTCCAATCCATCATTGGAGGAGGACCTTGGACATCATTACTTTTAGACCTTTTTACTCACTTCTTTCCTAGACTTTTTCTTGGGATTTCTTCAACTAAGTATTCAACCTCTTCTTCAAGGCTTTTCAAGAGGTTCTCTTTGAAGGATACTATAGGTAAATGTCTTAAGCATTTCTCTTCTTCTTCTTCTTCTTCTTCTTCTTCTTCTTCTTCTTCTTCTTCTTCTTCTTCTTCAATCAAATGTGCAATCACCCAAAACCATTTGGGACATGACACCGACGGTCCTTTCATTACATTGAATTGGCCTAGGAGTCATCTCCCTACATTTCAAACTTTAAAACCCATTTTTATCATCATTTTAATAGGAAGAACACATTTATCTTTAAAAGTGAATTATGAACAAACAAGACCGACTTTGCTCGGGCGAAATGGGTGTTTAAGTACTTCCCATTTCGTAACCTAACCCCCGAACCCCTCATCCCAAAAAATCTCTATTTTCGTAAATCAAACTTAGGCTCATAAACATTAGGTTTTCTTACGTTCCTCAAAAACGTGGGTGGCGACTCTAAAACACAATTAGACATCCTAGGGTAATTCACGCGCTCTAGCCAAGCCGCGGTCTCCGCCCCCGGGGTATCTACAGGCGTTCTCTACTTTCGAATCTCTTTTCTCTTGGGCCAACATGGCTCTTACCGAGGCATCTGTTACTGTCAGATAGAGCAGGAGTGGTTTTTCTTTGTGAGGAGGACAAAGAATCGGAGGATTAGTAAGATAGGGCTTGATTTTCTCGAAGGCCCTTTGACATTCCTCGTGTTAATCGACCTCCGCATTCTTTCTTAGCAGTTTGAAGATAGGCTCACTTGTGGGTGTAAGTTGGTTTATGAAACGGCTAATGTATTGCAATCGTCCCATGAAGGCTTTCACCTCTGTTTGGGTGCGGGGTGGTCTCATTTCCACAATCGCCTTTACCTTTTGAGGATCGATCTCAATGCCACGTTTGGTGACCATGTACCCCAAAACTTTACCACGGGAAACCCCAAAAGTTCACTTAGCTGGGTTGAGCCTCATGGAGTGCTTTCTCAACCGATCAAAGAACTTCCTCAAGTCGATTAGGTGTTGCCCATCGGTTCCTTTAGAATGGATGATCGTGTCATCTACATACACCTCTATTTCCTTGTGGATCATGTCATGGAAGAGTGCGGTCGCGGCCCTTTGGTAAGTAGCCCCAGCGTTCCTTAGTCCAAAAGGCATCACAGTATAGCAGAAGGTCCCCCATGGGGTGGTGAAGGCGGTCTTTTCTTGCTCCTCCTCGGTCATTTTGATCTGATTGTACCCGGCGAAACCATCTACGAATGACTTGACCTCAAAGCTAGAGGTTGTATCCACGAGCATGTCAATGTTTGGAAGCGGGAAGTCGTCCTTAGGGCTTACTTTGTTGAGGTCCCTAAAGTCGACACAACACCGGACCTTTCCATTGGCCTTTGTCACTGTTACTATGTTGGAGAGCCATGAGGGGTATTCTATTACCCTTATAAAGCCGACCCGAGCAGTTTCTCAATCTCTTCTTTGACTTTCAGGGACCATTCCGATTTGATTCGTCAAAGATTTTGCTTAACCGGTTTCACTTCGGGATCCACGGGGATCTTGTGCTCCACAATCGAGGCATCCAACCCTGGCATGTCCTTGTAAGACCAAGCGAAAACATCCACATACTCTTTGATCAGCTCCACCAAGTCTTCCTATTCGGTTCCTTTTAAGTAGCTACCAATACGTGTCTCCTTTGGTTGATCCGCAGTCCCCAAATTCACCTTGGCCAAAACCTCTTCGGCAGCTTGGGCACGGTTTTCTTCTTGGTCAATAACCTGTTTTGAGAGTTCTTTAATGTATTGTTTGTTTAGTTCGTCTGCATTATTAGGTGATTCATCATTAACCATTTTCAGATTATTAGTTAATTTATCATCTAATAAGTTGGCAATGTTGGCTACAAGATCATAATCCATCATTTCATTCAATGCAAAGGGGAATACAATGTTGGCTACAAGATCATAATCCTCGGGCATGAGGCCCTCGGAGGAAACAGACTCAAACTCAAAGACAAGAGACTGAGGGGACTCGGTTACATTAGACCCTACGACACATGACTCTAGGGGGCAGGGAATCAATCCAAGTTCTGCGATCATTTCTTCCTTGCTGGCCACAGGTCCGGAGAAAGTCGCCCAATTCTTCAGAGGCATAGCACTTTGCTCAACCAAGGTGCGGGGGTCGACGACCTCAGGGAATCCATCCTCTATTACAGTGACCATTTATTTCCCTAAATCGATCAGATCTGGCACAACCAATTCTTCCCCAAATAACCCTTGCATCACCACGCCGTTCCATTCGTCGTCCATGACTTCCTCTTCGGTTTTCTTGGAAGCCCATTCTCCAAACTCGTTCTTACCATTGTGACCCCAGAAGGGCTTTCCTTCCTTGTCATTTCCTTCCATGGACCAATCCTCGAATCGCTTCACCATCTCAGGTACCCCTTTGAAAGAGTACTCATGTGTTATTGTGGTTTTGGTAGGACCGGGCATTGTGGGTGTGTCTAGGACTGCCCTTCTCACAAGGTTGGCGGTTATCCCTCGGAATCTTACAAGGTCCTCTTAGAGATTGTCCCAGTTGGTTACCATTGGTTCCCTTCTCATTGGGACTTCATCTTGGGTTCCTCCTTTCACAAAGTAGCGGTTCATATCAAAGGTATATGGGCGAAGGTTGGGAGTTTTGTAAGAGACTCCTTGAGCTTGGGCTTGGCTCTTCCTTCGGGCATTCTCCTTATCCATTCTGAGGTCTTCGGGAGTTGGCTTATACCCCAAGCCGTGGAGCGTCTTTTGCTCCTTGATCTCGACAATTTTATGAGTCCCTTGGAGCTTCTTTCCAAGGCCAAGTCCTGGGAGGTAGTGCATCAAACGCATCATCTTCAATGCGGGGGGAATTCTATCCTCGGTGAGCGTGAGATCCACACAACAAACGTGGGCCTTAGAAGGAATTTCCGTGAAGCCGGTTAAAATCATACCATTTTTCTCGTGCTTAATTTCCAACACAGGGATTCCATTGGTGTTTGTTCCTTCCGTGGTGACACTGTCCCCATAGATGACTGTTAGGTTGTTCCCTTGTACGTATTTTACGCATTGGTGGAGGGTATAAGCCACTCCATTGACCTTGTGAAGCCAAGGGCGTCCCAGCAAAGCGGTAAATGAGATCGGGATGTCAAGCACTTAGAATTCCGTTGGCACCACTTGTTTCCCAAACCAAAGATCCAAGGTAGCCACCCCTAAGACTGATCGTGCCGTTGAGTCATAGGCTTTGACAGTGATTGCGGAGGGTTTGAGGTTCTCAACCTTAAGACTAACTTGGCAGGGAGGACATTCATGGTGGACCTGTTGTCGACCAAGACTCGGGGAAGGCGACGGTCATCCAACTGTACCGTGATGTAGAGAGCCTCGTTGTGGTTGGCTCCGAATTTGGGAAGATCCAAATATGTGAAGGTGATGATGTTTCCATACTGAACACTCTCGATCATTTGTACGGCTTCCTCGGGAGTAGCCGTGGTGGGCACCATGGTTTGAGCCAAGCATTCTTCCAACTTGAGCTTGTGCGGGTAAGACGACGTAAGGAGGGACCAAAGAGATATGTTGGCTTGGGTCCTTTTCAGTTGAGTAAGGACGGGATCTTCCTTTTCAAGATCCGTACCCCCTGTCTCTTTGGCCAAAAGGGGAGGTTAGCGGTGCTCCTGTGGTGGAGGCTTCTTAGGATTCTCCGTGTGCACCTGCCCGGAGCGGGTCAACACGCTTACCTCCGCAGAGTTATCTACTTTCTCCTTTTCTTCCACGGGTGTTGGCAAATCCTTGGTGGAGTAAGGCCACGCTACTTTTCTTAACTAATTCACTGTAGTCATTCTTTTTAAGGCATATGCTGACTCACGGATTTCTTTGAGGGAAACAGGGCGGGTGTTTCGTTCTTCCCAAACTCCTACGGTCTCTCAGAGTTTTTCCAAAGTCAACATACAACAAAAGTATTCCGGAAACATCGACCCATCATCGCCAAACTGAGGTGGTGGTGATAGTTGTGGCAAGGATAGGAAGTCGTCTAAAGGTGGGAAGTCTTCCACCATTCCCGGGGATGGGACATGGGGAGGCACATAGGAGGAGGACACCTCGTCATAGTCACTTTCACAGAGAAACCGAAGTTCTCGCGAGACAAGGAGCGGATTTCCCCTCTCATTTAGGTGAGGTGCCCTTCATAATTAGTCATTCTCGAGCTTCCCATCATTTCGGGCGCATTTTCCTCATCGTGGTTGCATACCCTTCTAACCAATCTTTTGCCGGTCGAGGAGCTACACGGCTCCGTGACATGGAAATAGTCATGACGAGGGGGACAACACCCGTTTGGACCATGGCTTTGGCCTTCCACCTCGTCTTTAACGGCCTTCTCCAATTCTTCCATGCATTCCTCATATGTTAGATTGTGGTCAGTGAGCTTAATCACGACCAAATCGCTGGCATTCCTGTGTGGGATCCTTGCACTCAGTATATTGGCCACCATACAATCCAGGGGGCATTTCATCTTTCCCTCTTGTACACATGCCCACAGGATGTCCTTCCACCTCTCCCCTATTTCCACCAGTGGGGTGTTGAATTCCAAGAAGGTTACCGGTGCTGGTCCTCCAAGCTCAATCATGTTTACGGTGTTTTGTCTGAACTCAATCATATTGACGGCGCCGTTGTTGGGGAGGGGTTGTTGACTACATTTGGACCACGAGGGTGTTCAAGCTTCCCCTTGTCAATCAGGTCAAGGATGATGTGTTTTACCACAGAGCAGTCATCGGTGTTGTGGCCATGATAATTGTGAAAGGCACACCTTTTGTCTCTGTCGAGGTGTTTCTCGGGATTTCTGGGTTGATAGTTAACCAAAGGTTTCACAAGGCCTTGTTTGACTAACCCTTCAAACACCTTTCTTATGGGCATCCCGAAATTTTCGAACCTCACATACGGACGTCTCTCTGAGTTTCCGGCCCTTTGCGGGACTTGTCCCGGTTTTTCCCCTTGGATGTTGTTAACTACCGCTGAGGTTTCTTTCCCTTTACCGGTGGTCAGAGGGCGGTACCGGTAGGAGCTACCACTGCACTGAGTGGAGGATTTCTCACTGAGGGCCTTCTCAAACTTGGACCCAGCGGTTACCATGGCCCGAAGATTAGGGTAGAAGTGGTGACTGATCAAAGCCCGCAATTGAGGTTTCAGGCATGACTGAAAGATATCAAGCTGCTCATCCTCAGTAGGAGGATTGGAAATTTCCCCGATCTTGTAATTCCATCTATTGTAAAACTTACCAATCGGTTCATCATTCTTTTGTAAGGTGCCTTGCAAATCAGTGCGATTGGTTTCCCACTCCAAGTTAGACCGATATTTGGTGAGTAATACTTCCTTAATCCGGTCCCATGTGACCCGAGATTCGTCCTTTAGGTTAAAGAACCATTTGAGTGCATTTCCTCTCAGAGATAGTTGAAAGTGATCGGCCATTTGCTGTATGGTACAACCCTTTGCCCTCATTGCTAGGGTGTAGGCATTGAGATGAGTCTGGGGGCATGCAGTGCCATCAACTTATCAATCTCTGGCATTTTGAATCTGTGAGGGAGGGGAACAATTTTATTGGGATCGGTGATTCCCGAGGTGGATTTTTTATCGTTCATCCCCTCAAACCTTTCTTCCATTTGTTTCAACTTCTCCACCAAGCACCCTATTTGAGGGTCCATGTGCGGGCTAGAGTTGATGGATCCCATGGTTTGGGTTGTCACTAGCATCACTGTCGGAGGCACGGTGGTGGATGGTATTACCGAAGGAAGATTTTGAGGCGGTGCATGGGTGTAAACAAACCCATATCCCGGATTACTGGCTAGGATGCATGGCGGAGTGGCTTCGGAAGCTTGTGCCACCGGGTATTGAAATGGGTATGGTACCCCTCGGGAGACAATCGGTAAAGCTGGAGGTGGTAACCCGGCGGTGGTCGGAGTTAAAGGTGTTCGGCTTGTCAGGATCGAACCATATGGGTTGAATCCGGGCGGACACATGGGAAATCCTTCCGGCGGGACAAAAGGAAACTGGGTGGTAGTCACACTTTGGTGGATGGTGGTTTGGAATGCGGGACATGAGGCCGCCATATTGGGGTAAGTTTGGGGAGGGGGAACTTGGTTATAACCATGGGGTCGTACATTTTCAACCTCTTCTTCCTCCGTGATTTCCACAAAACCTCCATCATTCTCAAATACGACGGCTATCCCTCTCTGTTTCATGGCTTCCACAACCCTATTCTGCATATCTTCCTGATGTTTTCTCACACTTTCTTCCCTGGCCCTGGCGTCCTCTAGAGCTTGTACCAACTCTTCCCTGGTGAGCCCATTAGGATCGACTGTGTTGTCACCCCCACTACTACTTCCTACCGGACTAGTCATTCGAAGAAGTCTGAGTGAAGCTGCTGATGAACTGTCAGACTCGGCACTAACCAGACGAAGACCCGGAACCCTGACCCACTTCCTACGAGCTGCGGAGGAGAAGGAGGTCCATTTCAGACTCGGGTACCAATTAGGGCTAGTGTTTGGGAAGAGGCTTAGGCTCATGCAACATGAAATTTTATTGTCTTTATTTATCATATTTTTTTGTTCTTGTTTACTTAAAATGCATTTTATTCCTAATTGGTTGGAAAAGATTTGTCTTCTTTTTCGCAACTAATCTAAACCCTGGATCAGTGGAGGCCGTCACTACGCCTATAGACCCCTCATATTTCACCTGTATTGCACACTCCCAATGAAGGACTATCTCGGGCGAGGGTCCTATAGGGCATGCAGCTTCCACCGACCAAAAGAGACGAACCTAAGGTCTAGTACGTCACAGAGTTCCAATGCATAGGCCATTCTTACCATAATTAAGCCCTGGCTAAGGTTAAGATTAACTTAACGCTCTAACGAAATTTCGGCATGACCTCGTTTAACGAGGGGTCTCGGGCCTTAGCCTTGGGCTTAAAGATGATTAGTACGGGTCAAGCATTAGAGCTTAATGACGCGGTGTCATCATATCCTTAATACATGACTTTGGTTAATTATGGTTGGAATTAACGCATAAGTCAAGGACCGGGTCAAAGATGACCTTGGTCACACTTGCTTTCATAAGGAGTCGTGACTCGGGCGTTAACTTGGCCATAATTAACGTTTGGACACGTATTAAGGACGTGATGGTGTGAGCTAGACCAAAAACCAACCATGGTCACGGTATTTGTGTGTCACGGACATGTGTGGTTGACTCGGCTCGGAAGGGGAGGTGGAATGGACCCGTGCGCGCGAGAAGGGCACAAGTGCACCAATCAAGCTGCATCGTGGCATCCATCCCGGGTTTAAAGGGTTTTTGGAACGTGCACAAGGTCGAGTGCGCGTTGTGTGATGCCTTCTATGTTCCCTTTTGAGTCAAAATAGAAATTTTCAATGCGTTTTAATATCATGAGCATGAACAAGAGTATATACAAGACATGAACAAACAATTTAAACAAGTAATTTGCACAAGTAATCAAGCAAAGATATGAACAAACGAGAGTCAAAATTTTGTACATGGAAAAGGTTGTGCACAACCAAAGGTTTTTGAAACCAAAATTTTACAACAAGAACAACCTCTTGAAAATCATTTGTACAAAAATATTGTGCACAACAAAAGAATTTAAAGACCAAAACTTTTATGAAAAGGGTTATGCACAATGAGGTTTTGAAAACCCAATTTTATGTCCAAAAATTTGTGCATAACCAAGCTTTGAAAATTCATTTTTGGCTAAGAAAAAGGAGGCAAATGTGCACAAGTAGAGGCTGTAAATGGAACCTGGACAAGAAGAAGCAAAGGGGCACCATCAGAATGTTTCTGCCCTGCACAAGATTGTTAATTTGAAACATTCTGTGGGCCCGACAAAACCAGCCGTACGGCTAGAGTAGTCGGTCCATTCTTTTTTGAAAATTTCTGCTTCTGATCATCAAGCCCCAGTTTATTATAATCCCAGAACAGTTTCACTCCCAGAAATGAAAACAGAAGCATAAAACACACAAAAATGCACAAAATCAACAAACGGGGACGGGAGTTTGACCCACACAAGAATGCCCCCGAATCTTCTAAAAAGAAGTTCGAAGACATTCTATTCCCCAGGGGAGTCACCACTGTAAGGATCCTCCCCCTCGGGGCGAAACGAGGGTCGTTTCGAGGAAGAAAATCCAAACACATGTAACTTCACAAACTTAACGGAGTCGCCACATTTGTTAATTTTTAACCCAACAAATGAAAATGGTTAGAGATTTATGAGTTCGGAGGTCAGGTTACGGCTTGGGAAGAGTTTCACGTCACCCAAGCCGCCTCGGACAAAGCCGAGTCTCCCTAAGTTTGTTAACGAAAAGTGCATATGTGTGTGTATTTAGAAAATGGGAGAAACTGACTTTAACAGAAAACAGTTAGGATTTTAACAGAAAGGGGGGTTCTTTTGTAAACATTCTGGATTAAAATGGGAACTGGACTGAAACATGCCCCTGAACAAACTAGCCGTACGGCTAAAGGGGGTCTTCCTGGGAATTTTAACAGATTCCCAGGAATCAGTCCAGTTCCATACAGAAACAGAGCATTCTGTCTGAAACTGGACTGTTTGATCATTTCCAGCCCTTCTTTTGTAACAAAACACATATTAAATCATCCCTGTGTCATTAATCACTAGATTAGACACCAAAACAAGAATTTTGGATGTGATTAAGACAATCATTGGGGGAATTATTAAGAAAAGGTGATGAAAGGGGCTTTGAGCCAAGATGACCATTTTGATGAGTAAAGATTCAAACTTTACAATCAAAATGGGATCTTTATACAAGATTAAACCTTTAGGGACAACAAAATGACATAAAGATTGAATCTTTATGACCCAAATGTGGGATTTTAGGCTAAATCAAGGTTGGGATGATAAAGATTGGAACTTTATCACCCAACATGATCATCATGGCCAAATACAACATAAAGATACATGCTTTCACCATGAAAATGGATCATCAAGCTATTTAAAGGCAATAAATTAACAAATCATGATCTTCTTTAGGTTTTATCCTTTTTTCACATACTTGGATGTGAGGGCATCTTGAATCATTTCATGATTTGGTTCCATGATACATAACAAGAATATAAGGTGCTTGAAGGACAAGACTTGCAATATAAGAGGTGCTTGACAAGGGCAAGACTTGCAATACAAAAGGTGCTTGACAAGGGCAAGGCTTAAAATGCAAGTAAATAAACAATATGAGCAAGAACAAAAGAGTTTGAGATGGAGAGAAGATGTGGAGAAGGAGGCTTCACCTATGGTGGTTATGGACTATCTTCCTCTCTTTTCACTCAAATGTTTGGTGGTGTTTCACTCAGGCTGAATTCTTGCAGAGTTTCACCTACAAAACTATATTTATCCCCCTCTGAAATGATCCGCAAGGGTCTCAATTTATAGGGACTGAGGGTGCCTAAACCAGCCGTACGGCTAGGCCTCTCCCGCATCCAAACCATCCGTACGGCTCAGCCTGGCGAGCTTCTGAATTTTTCCAAGTTTAATTCCAGAGCAGTCCTGGAATTTTTAGTTTATCCTAGTGAGGTCCCAGCCCATCAGTTTATCCCTGAATGGTGCTAAGAGTTCCTCTAAGGTTGTTCGATTTCAGATTGGGGTACTTACACATACAAGGCTTTAATCAGTGTGGTTATGGTTTAGCTCAACGGTTCAGCTCGAAATGGTTCGGCTTGTGGTTCAGCTCAAAACGGTTCGTCTCGGTTTGACTCGGTTCGGCTTGAAAGGTCAGACCGTGAGCCGAACCGAACCGTATGGTTTATCAATTTTCGAAACCGAGCTGAACTGTATAAGTTTAAAAACTGAGCTAAACCCGCACAGTTTGGCTCGGCTCGGTTCCGAACCGCGGTTTGAGCCGAACCATTTTCACCCCTAGCGAATAAGTTGCTAATTAGCAACCACAAAAGATCTGTCTCAAACTAGTTAGTTGGTTTGCTACCAAATTTATTCAGTGGCAAATACCCGTGGCTAAAACATGAATTCCTAGTAGTGCATGGAAGAGATCTTATTGAAATAGGAAACAAAATCCCGAAATTACAGTTTTGGCCCGGCCCATGTGTGAGGTAGCACACCCCCATCCAAGAAACGGCTGAAACTCTCCGAGTGTGCGGTAGCACACCTCCTGTTGGCCATTTGTGTTCCTTATCCTGCTTGCAGTGGCGAATCTAGACCCCTGGATTTTTCTTTTCAAGGGGGTCAACATAGTAAATTCGAAAGTTGTAAAGGGTACGTAAATTTGTGAAAATTTGAAAATTCAGTAGCATCCAAGTACCCTCCTCAAAGGGCATAGATTCTCCACTCGCCACTGCATGCTTGTTTAACAATTCAATCTCTACCCAAATACTCTAACGATTTAGACTCCTATTCTCCTTTTATCCTTATTATTTTAGGACTCCACTCCCAACACAATTCGCGCAAGTGCATGTGTTTGTACCCTCTTGAGTGGACGAGAAATAAATCATTTCTCGGAGAGACTCCCGATGGCATGTATGATCTAATCAAACCAATGACTACACACCAGGGAGCCTATTTCTAGGGCCGGCTCAAGGGGGACTAGTTCTTTATAAGTTATAAAAAAGTCATTTTTTTACCCTTAAACCCTAAGCCTGAAACCCTAAAACCTAAACCTCAAACCCTAAACCTTAAACCCTATAAAAACAAGACTTTTTATAACTTGGAGGAACTAGTTTCCCCCAAAATTTTCTCTTGAAAATAAGTTATGGTGCCTCTCTTTATCCAACTTTGGTAGGTTAGCGATTTAATTAAATCCCAATGCATATGAATGACAATTTACATTTTAATTTTTTTATAGTATAATTTGTGTAGTCAAATAATATTTAAATATCTTCATTGTTCTTACTCCTTCATCTTAAAATAAATATTCAGTTTTATAAAAAAAAATTATAAATTTTGTTATTGTACTTTAGGTCTAACTACAAATGTGTAACCTTACTTTATTTCCGTCAGTTTTACAAATGCACTATGATTTTTTCTTCATTTTTTATAACTTCACATTATCGAACGATAATTAACAGTAACTGAACAAACTTAATAAAAAGAATTTAGGGTTGTCTTCTTATTCGTGATATTGATGGAGTGACAAACTGTTCCTAGTGTTTTATCGACTCGAAGAAACCTCATTTAAGAGGTCCTGATGTAGTGGCAGAATTAGAATGTTTTTAGAAAGTAAGTGTATTTTTGTTTACCTAAATTAGTGCAAGATTTCATTTATCACACTACGAGCTTCTATTTTAGCGATTTTTCTCTAAACAGAATATATTTTTAAATTAAACGGGCAGTTGTCTCTATTGGCACTTGTTGTGGAATTGACCCTCCAACACCCAAGCAATATCCCAAGAAAATAATGGCACCACAAACAAGCACAAGAAATAAAGCACAAGAAAAGACACAGAATTTGTTAACCCAGTTCGTCAATATGTTTGACTACGTCTGGGGGCACTACCAAGCCAGGATCTTGCACTATAATATGTTTGTAGGAAGTTACAATGAGTTATGGGGTGGAACTTTATTTATATAGCAAACCTAGAATGAGACCTAAACCTAAACATAAGAGACATCCCAAAATAACTGCAATTCCCGAATTCTGTGACGCGGCACCAAGCGCCCGCTAGAATTCTTTTCCGCCAGGAGCCATTCCTACTGCCCACTAGGGCGCCCGCCTGGTGACCCACCAAGCGCCCGCTCGCCTGGCTGCTGCAGAATTTTCTTCTCTCCGTTTCCTTTTAGATCTCTACTCCAACAATCTCCCACCTAGAGATCAACCGCGTATACAAACCCCGTATCCGTCTTCAACTCATCCATGGTGTCGTCCTAGTGCTCACCTCGATAATGGTAGTGTCTTCCTCCTCTCCTATTCTCCAAGCCCCATTGAAGCTATACATAGCTTCAATTTATCAAGGTTTACCACCTTGGTTAACATGTCAGCCGGGTTCTCCGATCCCAATATCTTCTCCAGCCTTAAGATCTTCCTTTCCAAGAGATGCCTAATGTAGTGAAACCTTAGCTCAATGTGCTTCGTCCTAGAATGAAACGCCGGATTCCTAGCCAAATGAATTGCACTCTGACTGTCACTGTAGAGAGCATTACCACTTCGTGTCTTCCCAAGTTCACCCAAGAAGTTCTGCAACCATACCATCTCTTTGCTTGCCTCTATCACTGCCACATATTCTGCTTCCGCAGTCGACTAAGCCACAATCTTCTGCAATTTAGAAGCCCAGGAGATTGCCGTACCACCCAATGTGAAAACATAACCCGTAGTACTTCTCCT
Source organism: Campanula takesimana (assembly GCA_026119855.1). Classification (NCBI taxonomy): domain Eukaryota; kingdom Viridiplantae; phylum Streptophyta; class Magnoliopsida; order Asterales; family Campanulaceae; genus Campanula; species Campanula takesimana. The sequence continues at coordinate 1,273,357 of JAOWBW010000105.1, forward strand.
CTTGTCTAGATCGATTGATGCCAAATCCGCATCAACATTACCCGCTAACACGACCTCCTTGCTTGAGAAACATAGAGCCTTCCCAGCAGTACCCTTTAAGTAACGCAGGATCCATTTGACCGCTTCCCTGGATTGCCCATGTACCGTCTGACTAATCCCACCGCATGTGCAATGTCCGGCCTTGTACACACCATTGCATACATTAGACTCCCCACTGCCAAAGCATAAGGAGTCCTCTCCATCTTGTCACGCTCGTCATTGCCCTTAGGCGAGTCCTTCTGGGATAGCTTGAAGTGCATACCCAATGGTGTCCATGTTGGCTTCGCCTCTTCCATGCAAAACCTTGCCAAGACTTTCTCAACGTATTCTGCTTGTGAAAGAACCAACTTACCCGACTCCCTATTCCGGTCAATCCGCATGCCCAAGATTTTTCTGGCCTCCCCCAAATCCTTCATCTTGAACCGTTCTGACAACTGAGCCTTCAATCTGTTTACCTCTCTACTGCTAGAGACCGCTATTAGCATGTCATCCACATATAACAGCAAGATTATGTACCCGTTGTCCGTGTTCTTGAAGTAGCAACAATGATCCGCCTCACATCTGATAAAATCAATATCGTGCATGAATCCATCGAACTTTCTGTACCACTGCCTAGGAGCTTGTTTAAGGCCATACAAGCTCTTAGTCAACCTGCAAACCAGTTCTTCGCTACCCTTAGACAAGTAACCCTCTGGTTGTACCATGTAAATTTCTTCCTCCAAATCCCCATGAAGAAAGGCCGTCTTTACATCCATCTGTTCCAGCAGCAAATTATCTGCCACTACTATACCCAGAACCATTCTGATAGTGGTCATCTTCACAACAGGAGTGTGACACGCCCCCAGGTCCCGGGATCCCCTAATAGAACCTCGAACCTGGATGGGAGTGCCTAACGAGGAACAAGAAACTTAACAAGAAACTTAATGACATTTGTTTAACAAACTGACATGATATATATACTCTAGAGTAAGGAGCTATACTAGCTCACAACACGAGTTCTAGACAAGAAAATTTAAAACCAAACTTAATACATACACAGCGGAAACATGCCTAGCACATAAGCTGGCATCAAGAGTACTATACAAGATGTCTAGTGACAACAAGAACTGAACAAGACTGTCTACCCCAAAATAAGGAGTTACAAAACCCATAATACATTGTCCTCACCAAGAGTAAAAGGACACAAGCCCCAAAACAATCACGACCTGCGAAGTAAGCTCCCAACTATGTCGAGCCTCACTGCGCACTATCCTTCCTTTCCTGGGGGGGGGAAACAAATAAAGGGTGAGATAAATCTCAGTAAGCTATTAGATGCAACTACATGACATGTTATCATGCAATTCAAATAGATACTCAAGTAATCATTTATCAAGTATCATCAAGTAACAAGTATATGAGAGGATAATCCACTCATCAAGTAGCACATAAAGCTAAACAAGCAAGTGATAAGGATATTGCTTCCTTCCTTATTCCTCCCAAGAATACCATTGTTGTCGTAGCTTGTATTACTTTGACAATCACGATCAATAACAGGAACTGATTATTCAGTATATATCAGAAGACCCGGTAACCAGTGTCATTCCCAATACCACGACTCATGAGTATTCACGAGGTGTTCAAGACAGGAGTTTAGCATTCACTTAAGTCAGGCTTATTGCTCCAACTAAGGAAGCTATGCCCTTACTATGGCTGGTAGTAAGGGGTCAGGCGGAAATACATAGGGACCCGATTGTCACTTAAACCCCAGCTCTCGCGACAAGCGTGAACCTATACATTTTCGAACAAGCAAGGAGAACCAGCTGGACTCACACAAGAATGTACAAGTAGATATTTACTTGAACTACGGGAGAAGAACTAATCCAAAAGTAGTGGACTAGCTCAACAAGGAACATACTTCAAGTAATCAAGAAGTCACCTTGTTATCAAGCAACTATATGCAATGTTTGCACATACACAACAAGAACATGTCTCATACACGTTAGTGCTTGTTCATAGCACTTTCAAGTTCACTACCATACATATGTATTGGTGTCAAGTCAAGTACAAGATTTTATTATCTTATATTCAAGTCCTCATCCATTTCTATGGATGTTCAAATCATGTACAAGATTTTAAATGTCTTATACTTCAAGTTATAATTCCAATCTTTGGACATTCAAGCATGTATAAGAGTTATACATTTACTCTTACAAAATCTCAATCCTATTCTTAGGATATTCAAGTCTAAGACCTTATGCTAATGCCCCTAAGGTGCACAATCATTGGATTCACAACAAGTATAACACATTAGTGCTTATTCATAGCACTTTCAAGACATAAAGAAGAGTTACTACTCTTATACTTAAGTTCTCATTTTAATTCAATGAGTATACATGTTTAAGACCAAGTCTGATGCCCCTAAAGTATCACAACCCTTGCTAGGACATCTTATACTAAGGTTATATACCTTAACTAGGGTTACTTCCAACTTATACAAACTTTACACAATATTTTGATTTTCAGATAACTGTGCGGTCGCACAAAATGAACTGTGCGGTCGCACACAAGCAGGTCAATTTCTTTGAAAAACCTTTCAGAAAGATGTGCGGTCGCCCAAGGATTTTTGTGCGGTCGCACAATGTACCAAAATGCAAAATTTTTATTCCTTTCCCAGGTTAAATATTTTCCGTCCCAAACGTAGGAGTAAATTTTACTACCATTTTAACATACCCAGAAAAGGCATAACATTTCCAAACTATATTTTCCCAAGTTCTTTCATCATTTCATACAGAGGATTTTACTCCCTTTATCCCACAATTACAAGTACCACAAAAATCATCCCAAACACAAAATTAACATTCACAAGTATCGAGAATAACATTTATGCATGTTATTACAAGTAAGGGGGAGCTAATAACTTACCTAGTCAAAATTCAAGTTGACCCAAACTTATTTCTGTTCGGCCTGGAACGCTCTATTCAACGCCACGAATATTAATCCGGGATCAGAATCGAGAACGGAGGGATAATTAAACTCGAGGAGTCGAGAATAGGGAAAACTTTTAACCCTAGGTTATGAAACAGAGAAAGAACGAGAAGAGAATTGGGTAAAAATGCCTTCTCAGGCAAAACCCAACAAGATATACATTCAAGTTTCGGGAATTGACACTTAGGCCCCTCAAGTTTCACTTTTAACAAAAAGGCCCCTAAAGTCAAATTTTCACAAATGACCCAAAAGTCAAAACTAGACATTTAACTACCTTAACTATTTAAAGCAGTTAATAAATTAACCCAAGTAAAACTAGCACATAATATGCAAGTTCAAGTATTTAACAAGTATGTCAAATATTTAACAAGAAATTCGATGGGTGTTACATCCTCCCCACCTTAAAGAAAATTCGCCCACGAATTTTACTTACCAAGATTTTCAAATAGGCTTGGGTATTTATCTTGCATCTCTTTCTCGGTTTCCCAAGTAGCCTCTTCAATTTCATGATTCCTTCAAAGGACCTTCACAATAGGAATCCTTTTTGTACGCAAGACTTGCTCTTTCCAGTCAAGAATTTCAACAGGTTGTTCCTCATAAGACAAATCAGGCTGAAATGGAATAGCCTCATACTCAAGAACATGTGATTCATCTGCCATATACTTGCGAAGCATAGATACATGGAACACATCATGAATACCAGATAAAGAAGGAGGTAAAGCCACTCTATAAGCCAACTTCCCAATTCTTTCAAGAATCTCAAATGGACCGATATAACGAGGAGATAACTTTCCTTTCTTCCCAAATCTCTTTATACCTCTACGAGGAGAGACCTTCAAGAATACAAAGTCACCTACCTGAAATTCAAGATCCCTTCTACGATGATCTGCATAACTCTTTTGTCTACTCTGAGCTGTGCGCAATCTATCTCGAATGAGTTTCACACTTTCAACTGACTGTTGAACTATTTCAGGACCCAAGAGTCTAGCTTCTCCCACTTCATCCCAACATATAGGAGATCGACATTTTCTGCCATAAAGAGCCTCATATGGAGCCTTTCAATGCTAGACTGATAACTGTTATTATAAGCAAACTCAGCCAAAGGAAGATGAGTATCCCAACTGCCTTTGAAATCAATAACACAAAGCACGTAACATATCCTCGAGAATCTGTATAAGTCTCTCAGATTGCCCATCAGATTGAGGATGAAAAGCAGTACTGAAATTCAATTTAGTACCCATGGCACCCTGAAGAGCCTGCCAGAATTGAGAAGTAAAACGAGGATCTCTGTCAGATACAATACTCACAGGAACCCCGTGCAGTCGGACAATCTCCTGAATATATAAAGATGCCAACTGAGACAATGAATATCCCATGGAACAGACAAGAAGTGAGCTGATTTAGTCAACCTATCCACTATAACCCAAACAGCATCATGGCCTCGTCTGGTACGTGGCAAACCAGTCACAAAATCCATAGTAATATGCTCCCATTTTCACTCTGAAATTTCTAATGGTTGCAACAAACCTGCTGGACGTTGATGTTCCACTTTTACTTGTTGACAAGTCAAACATTTGGATACATACTCAGCAATTCCTCTTTTCATATTGTTCCACCAGAAATGTTTCTTCAAGTCTTGATACATTTTAGTGCTTCGGATGAATAGTATACTTGGCTTTGTGAGCCTCTTCAAGAACTTTCTTCTTAATCTCAAGATCAACTGGAATACAAACTCGACCTCGGAAGGTAAGAATTCCATCATTGTTGAAAGAAAAATCTGGTTGCTTTTCCTTCATTCATTCCACTAATGATTTTCTGCAATTCAGAATCAATTACCTGAGCTTCTTTGATCTGTTGGAGTAAATCTGAAGTAGCTTTTATATTAGCAAGAATAATTCCATGATTTGATTCACAAGGATTCCAGTCACACAAATCTTCAAACATCTTCCATTCACGAATCATCAGGCAAGAAATATAAGTCTTTCTGCTCAGTGCATCTGCCACAACATTGGCATTTCCTGGATGATAAAGGATAGTACAATCATGATCCTTCAATTTCTCCATCCATCTACGTTTGCCTCATGTTAAGCTCTTTTTGAGAAAACAAGTACTTCAAGCTTTTATGATCAGTGAAAACCTCAAATTTGGTTCCATACAAGTAATGCCTCCATTTATGCAAAGCAAAAATAATCGCAGCCAAACTCTAAATCATGAGTAGGATAATTCTTTTCATAAGGAGATAATTTTCGAGAAGCATAAGCTATTACCTTACCATCTTGCATCAGAACACAACCCAATCCTTCTTTAGAAGCATCAGTATAAACCATGAAATGCTCAGAACCATTAGGCAAAGCCAAGACTGGAGCTGTAGTCAAACGCCTTTTCAACTCCTGAAAACTTGCTTCACATTTGTCATTCCACTCAAAAGAAATAGCTTTCGAGTCATATTTGTCAATGGAGTAGCAATCTTGGAGAATCCCTCAATGAACCTCCGATAATAACTAGCTAAGCCCAAGAAACTACGGATCTCAGTCACTGTAGTTGGCCTTTTCAGTTTACAACTGCTTCAACTTTGGAAGGATCTACTGCAATACCAGTAGCAGACACAACATGCCCCAAGAATGAAACCTCTTCTAACCAGAAAGCACATTTGCTAAATTTTGCAATAATTGTTTCTCACGAAGAACTTGTAATACCACTCTGAGATGTTGTTCATGCTCAGCCCGTGACTTAGAATACACAAGAATGTCATCAATGAATACCACCACGAAACAATCAAGATATGGCTTGAAGATACGGTTCATCAAATCCATAAATACAGCTGGAGCATTTGTCAAACCAAATGGCATAACACATAAATTCATAATGCCCATACCTAGTACGGAAAGCTGTCTTTGGTATATCCTCAGATCTGATTTTCAACTGATGATAACCACTTCTCAAGTAAAGCTTCGAATACACTACTGAACCCTGAAGCTGATCAAACAAGTCATCAATATGAGGTAACGGATATTTTTTCTGATAGTTACCTGATTAAGATCTCTGTAATCAATACACAATCGCAGAGTCCCATCTTTCTTTCTGACAAATAACACTGGTGCACCCCAGGGTGATACACTAGGTCTGATGAAACCCCCTTTCAAGCAATTCCTCAAGCTGTGTTTTTTATTCTCTCAACTCAGCTGGAGCCATTCTATAAGGTGCTTTAGAGATTGGTGCTGTACCTGGTAATAACTCAATACAGAACTCAAGCTCTCGATCAGGTGGCATGCTATACTCAGAAGAGAATACATCTGAAAATTCAGACACAACAGGAATATCCTCCATCTTGGGAACAGATAAACTCTGATCAAGCACACATGCGAGATACCCGGCACAACCACGAGATAAAAGTTTTCTAGCTTTTAAAGCAGAATAACATGTATAGCACATAAAGGCCTATCACTTCAAAGGTAAAATCAGGCAAACCATGAATAGAAAAAGTTACTACTTTTCTATAACATCAACAGATGCATGATGCACATATAGCCAATCCATGCCAAGAATCACGTCAAAGTCCCTTATAGGTAACACGACTAGGTCAGCAGGAAGGGCATGATCACCCACAAGAACCTCACATTTCTTGTAAACCTCAGAAGTAAACATGCAATCTCCCATAGGGGAAGATACTTCTAGCACATAAGGCATAGAATCAGGAAGAACATGCAAATGCGACACAAAATGAGATGCCACATAAGAATGAGATGAGCCTGGATCTATCAAGACTCGCGCTCTCGTACTAGAAAGTAATATAATACCTCCTATGACCGCAGAAGACTCAGCTACACCCTGCTGATCTAAAGCAAACACTCGACCCTAAACTTTTGGTCGACCCCCACTATCTCTCTTGGAACCTGAGGCTGGTTGACTTATACCCCCAACTTGATTTCCTCTACTTTTAGAACAATTTCTAGCAAAGTGCCCCGCTTCACCACACACTATATTTCCTTGCTTTAGCCAACACTTGTCTTCAGAATGGCCTTCTTTCGAACAAAAGCCACATACTCTCCTGGGACCTTGGACTGTTGTCCTCGAACCAGTTGATACACTACCTTTGCTTTCAGTTGGCTGTCGGAATCGACGATCTTGGCGGCCAGATTTACCACCTTTAGAACCAGATCCCTGAGCCTTTTCTGATACACGACCAGTCATGGTTGTTCCCAACTTCACCTTGTGTTCTTCAATATCATTTTCAATAGTATAAGCCTTCTCCACTGCTTGCTGATAACTAGTGAGCTGTAGAGAAAGAAGTTGCTTCCTATACTCAGTCCTCAACCCTTTAACAAACCTCTGTGCCTTCTTGGCTTCGTTTGGAACTAAGTGATCACAATACCTCGCCAATTCTGTGAACTTGGTTGAGTATTGCCCCACTGTCAGACTTCCTTGCTCCAGATTAAGAAATTCCATCTCCTTTTTATCTTGGACCACTGTTGGAATAAACTGTGACTTAAATGCTTTAAGAAAATTCTCCCATGTCTGTGGTACACCTTCCAGTTCCCAACTTTTACTCAACACTTGCCACCAATGTTCAGCGGCTTTCTCAAGTTTAAAGGTTGCAAAGGTTACCTTATCACCACCCGCACATCTCAAGGCTGTAAAGATCTTCTCAATACTTTCAATCCACTCTTCTGCCTTCTTAGAATCAAATTCCCCGTCAAAACTACGAGGTTTCAGCTTCAAGAACCTTGTAAGGCGATTAGGATAATCCTAGTCAACATTATCAACCATTTCTTCTTGAGGAGTTATAGATCTCAGCTGATTACTGCCACTTGTACCTTCAGAACTCATTGTACCTGTAGGTAAACACTCAGCGTTATTAATAACACGCCCAAGACTCACCCATACCTAGGCCATAGACCCTATCCAGACTTAGAGCAAACCAAGGTAGCTAAACAGGGTAGCTAAACCAGGGTAGCTCTGATACCAACCTGACACGCCCCCAGGTCCCGGGATCCCCTAATAGAACCTCAAACCTGGATGGGAGTGCCTAACGAGGAACAAGAAACTTAACAAGAAACTTAATGACATTTGTTTAACAAACTGACATGATATATATACTCTAGAGTAAGGAGCTATACTAGCTCACAACACGAGTTCTAGACAAGAAAATTTAAAACCAAACTTAATACATACACAGCGGAAACATGCCTAGCACATAAGCTGGCATCAAGAGTACTATACAAGATGTCTAGTGACAACAAGAACTGAACAAGACTGTCTACCCCAAAATAAGGAGTTACAAAACCCATAATACATTGTCCTCACCAAGAGTAAAAGGACACAAGCCCCAAAACAATCACGACCTGCGAAGTAAGCTCCCAACTATGTCGAGCCTCACTGCGCACTATCCTTCCTTTCCTGGGGGGGGGGGGGGAAACAAATAAAGGGTGAGATAAATCTCAGTAAGCTATTAGATGCAACTACATGACATGTTATCATGCAATTCAAATAGATACTCAAGTAATCATTTATCAAGTATCATCAAGTAACAAGTATATGAGAGGATAATCCACTCATCAAGTAGCACATAAAGCTAAACAAGCAAGTGATAAGGATATTGCTTCCTTCCTTATTCCTCCCAAGAATACCATTGTTGTCGTAGCTTGTATTACTTTGACAATCACGATCAATAACAGGAACTGATTATTCAGTATATATCAGAAGACCCGGTAACCAGTGTCATTCCCAATACCACGACTCATGAGTATTCACGAGGTGTTCAAGACAGGAGTTTAGCATTCACTTAAGTCAGGCTTATTGCTCCAACTAAGGAAGCTATGCCCTTACTATGGCTGGTAGTAAGGGGTCAGGCGGAAATACATAGGGACCCGATTGTCACTTAAACCCCAGCTCTCGCGACAAGCGTGAACCTATACATTTTCGAACAAGCAAGGAGAACCAGCTGGACTCACACAAGAATGTACAAGTAGATATTTACTTGAACTACGGGAGAAGAACTAATCCAAAAGTAGTGGACTAGCTCAACAAGGAACATACTTCAAGTAATCAAGAAGTCACCTTGTTATCAAGCAACTATATGCAATGTTTCACATACACAACAAGAACATGTCTCATACACGTTAGTGCTTGTTCATAGCACTTTCAAGTTCACTACCATACATATGTATTGGTGTCAAGTCAAGTACAAGATTTTATTATCTTATATTCAAGTCCTCATCCATTTCTATGGATGTTCAAATCATGTACAAGATTTTAAATGTCTTATACTTCAAGTTATAATTCCAATCTTTGGACATTCAAGCATGTATAAGAGTTATACATTTACTCTTACAAAATCCCAATCCTATTCTTAGGATATTCAAGTCTAAGACCTTATGCTAATGCCCCTAAGGTGCACAATCATTGGATTCACAACAAGTATAACACATTAGTGCTTATTCATAGCACTTTCAAGACATAAAGAAGAGTTACTACTCTTATACTTAAGTTCTCATTTTAATTCAATGAGTATACATGTTTAAGACCAAGTCTGATGCCCCTAAAGTATCAAAACCCTTGCTAGGACATCTTATACTAAGGTTATATACCTTAACTAGGGTTACTTCCAACTTATACAAACTTTACACAATATTTTTGATTTTCAGATAACTGTGCGGTCGCACAAAATGAACTGTGCGGTCGCACACAAGCATGTCAATTTCTTTGAAAAACCTTTCAGAAAGATGTGCGGTCGCCCAAGGATTTTTGTGCGGTCGCACAATGTACCAAAATGCAAAATTTTTATTCCTTTCCCAGGTTAAATATTTTCCGTCCCAAACGTAGGAGTAAATTTTACTACCATTTTAACATACCCAGAAAAGGCATAACATTTCCAAACTATATTTTCCCAAGTTCTTTCATCATTTCATACAGAGGATTTTACTCCCTTTATCCCACAATTACAAGTACCACAAAAATCATCCCAAACACAAAATTAACATTCACAAGTATCGAGAATAACATTTATGCATGTTATTACAAGTAAGGGGGAGCTAATAACTTACCTAGTCAAAATTCAAGTTGATCCAAACTTATTTCTGTTCGGCCTGGAACGCTCTATTCAACGCCACGAATATTAATCCGGGATCAGAATCGAGAACGGAGGGATAATTAAACTCGAGGAGTCGAGAATAGGGAAAACTTTTAACCCTAGGTTATGAAACAGAGAAAGAACGAGAAGAGAATTGGGTAAAAATGCCTTCTCAGGCAAAACCCAACAAGATATACATTCAAGTTTCGGGAATTGACACTTAGGTCCTTCAAGTTTCACTTTTAACAAAAAGGCCCCTAAAGTCAAATTTTCACAAATGACACAAAAGTCAAAACTAGACATTTAACCACCTTAACTATTTAAAGCAGTTAATAAATTAACCCAAGTAAAACTAGCACATAATATGCAAGTTCATGTATTTAACAAGTATGTCAAATATTTAACAAGAAATTCGATGGGTGTTACAGAGTGAATACCTCGGTATAGTCAATACCGTATTTCTGATGAAACCCTTTTACAACCACCTTGCCTTGTAACGCTTACTGCCGTTTGTTTCCTCCTTGATCCTGTAAACCCACTTGTTATGCAATGCCTTCTTCCCCTTAGGCAGTTTAATCAACTCCCAAGTTTTGTTTGCCTTTAATGAGTCCATCTCATCATCCATCGCAGCTTTCCACTTATCACAAAGTGCACTACGAACAGCCTCCGCATAACATTTCGGCTCACCACTATCTGTCAGCAACAAATAGTAATTTGAAGGAGTATACCTGTCAGGTGATCCACACAATCTGCTGGATCTACGCAGTGGAATATCCAGTTCTGGAGTATGTGGTCCATCTTCAGTGACCCCTTGACCTTGGTCATCATGAACTGTCCTGATCCCACCCGAGTTTGGAATATCCACCTCAACAAATTCTGGTTCCGAACTAACCCTTCAGATGCCCCCTTTCTGTCCTTGTACAATACCTGTTCATTGAATACAACATCTCGACTATGAATAATCTTATGATTTTGGTCATCCCAAAACTTATACCCGAAGTCATCCCCCCCATAACCAATGAACGTACATTTTACAGATTTAGCATCTAATTTAGTTCTATCAACAGAGTCTATATGAACATATGAAACGCAGCCAAATATGCGAAGAAATGACAGATTTACCTGCTTGCCACTCCATGCTTCCTCTGGAATTTCATTCCCCAATGGTACCAATGGTCCCCGATTGATCAAGAAAGCCGCCGTGTCAACTGCATATGCCCAGAACGTCTTCGGAAGTCCACACTTCAACCTCATACTTCTAGCCCGCTCGTTCAATGTCCTGTTCATCCTCTCTGCAACCCCATTGTGTTGTGGTGTGCCCTTTGGAGTCTTCTCCATGCGAATGCCATTCGCTGTACAATATTCCTTGAACTCCCCGAGCTCATACTCCCCACCATTATCTGATCTCAAGCATTTAAGCTTAAGACCCGTCTGATTCTCCACCAAAGCTTCCATTTCTTAAACACCTCGAATGCCTCATCTTTGTGTTTCAAGAAATAAACCCAGACTTTCCTTGTCGAATCATCATAAACGACATGTAATAAGACGCACCACCAGAGAAGTTACCGGGGCGGCCCCCACAAATCCGTGTGGACCAGTTCCAACTTTGCTTCCCTCAAAGTCCTACCTGTTCTCGAGAAATTACTCCTCGTCTGTTTGCCAAACACACAATCTTCGCAGATCCCCACGTCGACTGTCTTCAAACCCGGTAGTCTTCCCTTTGAGCAAAAGTACATTCATCCCCTTCTCACTCATGTGACCCATCGACAGTGCCACAAATCTGTATCACCCTGGCTGACACCACCGCGATACTATCTTTGGTGTTATCGCCAAATACAATGTCCCCTCTTTATTACCCCGAGCGATCTCTGAATCCTCCTTGGTAATAACCCAGTTCCTGCAGCCAAAAGTTAACCTTGTAACCTTCTTCATCCAACTGCCCAACTGATAGCAGGTTCTTTTCAAACCCGGAATGTGTCCTGACCCCGTGTAGATGTAGGACCTTCTCGTCCGATGCTCCTATTCTGACATCCCCACTTCCCCTGATTTCCAAAGGCTCGCCATCCGCCAGATAGACCTTACCGAAATCACCGGAAGTATAATTTTCCATCTCCTTTGCATGCCCGCATGAGTGAATGATGCCCCCGAATCCAGCACCCATGATTCTAGCGCACTACTAACACTTAGAACCAATACATCTTCATCCTTCGATTATCACATTCGCCGATTTATCCCTTCGCATGGGACAATCCCTTTGTAGTGTCCTAACTCCTTACAATGATAGCATTGAACCGATCCTTTCGCAACCCTTGGTTTGTCTCTGATCTCCACGGCCTTGCCCTTACCACCCACTACGTTTTCCCTTGATTCAGTTCTCTCCTTATTGCTAGTACTCGGCCCTCCCATGCTAGTGGTAGCTAAGCCGATCCCGAAGTAGACGATGTCCCCAATTTCTTCAAACGATTTTCCTCGCCCAAC
>JAOWBW010000105.1:1286006-1380392 GCA_026119855.1 Campanula takesimana
GTATGAAGAACGAACATTCGTAAGCAATGAAGTTATTTGGGAAAAATAAAGGACTACGTTGTCTAAATAATCCCAAGATGGATGGTAAAACGCAATCAGGATCGCCAGGGTTCTGCCGATTGCCTAACGTAATAGATGTCGGATCTCCGCGAACAGAAACGCCGAGGCTTCTGCCAACAACGATGAATTAGGATGGTATGTCATAGAGGCGCCGAAGTCCTCTACAACATCGAAAATCTAATAATAGATGCTGGATCTCTCGCAAACAGAAACGCCGAGGCTTCTGCCAATCACGATTGATCTAGGATGGTATGTCATAGAGGCGCCGAAGTCTCTACAACCATACGAATCCTAAAATAGATGCTGATCGCTCGCAAACAGAAACGCCGAGGCTTCTGCCAATTACGATTGATCTAGGATGGTATGTCATAGAGGCGCCGAAGTTCTGTAATCATACGAATCCTAAAATAGATGCTGGATCGCTCGCAAATAGAAACGCCGAGGCTTCTGCCAATTACGATGATCTAGGATGGTATGTCATAGAGGCGCCGAAGTCTCTGTAATCATACGAATCCTAAGCAAATATTCTTGAAGAATGGAAATTTTAAGGGGCTTTCCGTACCCAAAGGTAACGAATATCAGTCAAAATTGTGCTAAGGGCATTTAAGATGAATTAAAGGGAAAAGATCAGGACCAAAGTGGAATTTTATCTGAAGGGACAAGGTTGGCCGCGTGGCCAAACACACGAACTTGCAATAGTGGCCGCGTGGCCAAGACCGCTGAGTGGTCAGATCTCTTTCACACGGATCGCTGATCTGACGGCTGGGGTTGCAAGGGCAAAAGTGGCCGCGTGGCCAAGGCTGCCGACGGGCTGACTCCTTGGTCACATCACCAGACACCTCCCTCTTCTTCTTCTTTTCTTCTTTCTTCTTCTTCCTTCCTCCATTGTTAACGAGTTAGAGAGAGAAAATTGGGTTTTTAGAGAGAGAAAGCTTGGATTTGATAATCTTGAAGACTTCGTTTCACATACTTCTCGAAGCTATGGCAGATTGGATCAATGAGGCGTTATTTAGGGATTTCCCGGGCCAAGGTGGGTATATGATTCCACAACAAGAGCCACAAGGAGAGGGGCACGGTTATGCTCAGGGCGCGGAAATGTCGGGGTTGATCCAGGAGCGGGCTTTGAAGCGGCGCCCTTGATTCCACGGGGCGGTTTGAGACCACGAGCCGCGACTCGGAATTACCGCGATAATCTGCTGCGGTCTACGTTCGACCAAGATTACGATTTTTACATCGACTCTGAGCGTCATTGGTCGATGGGGCTTCCGGAGACGCGAGAGGTAAATTTCGAATTTTCATTCCTCTCCTTCTTGCACATTTGTATGTTCTATGCACATAATATGAAATGCTAGAATAATGGAATGCTAGAATTTAAATTGCTAGAATTGTAAATTGCTAGAATGGTAACATACCTGTGCTGTGTTTACCTGCAGAGGATCAAGGCTCGTGGGTCCACAGTGACTGTGGGCAAACTGTGGGCGTCCCTGCCGAGGGACCGGGCGGTTTGCGTGCTCGGATCGAGGCTATGGGCTTTGGCCCATTCTTTGACAGTGTCCGCATGGTCGGGGCTACCCTGAAGGTGGCAGCGGTGATAGAGGTGTGCCGGGAGTTCTGGTGGGATACCACCCATACCTTCCACTTCAGTTGGGGAGAGATTACCATCACGCCGACGGATTTCGCGGCCATCACAGGGTTGAGGTTTACTGGTACCCCTTTGCCTTTTGATGAGAGCTTGGCGGAGCGGCGGGACTATAGACAGGCTCTGCTGGGAGTCGACACCGACCTGGGAGGAGGTGTCAAGGGTTATGGAGTGGAGGCCGGGAAGGTGAATCGCTTGGTGGAGGTGGCTATTGAGGCCTTTAGTAGGGGGGATATGATTTGGATTGCTTGGTCCGGCTGTTCTTATGGTACAGCTTTTCGGAGATTTTGTTTCCCAGTGGGGCTACTGTCTGCCGGTACTCACTGCTAGGGGCTTTGTGGACTTGGACCTAGTCGGTGGGATTTCTTGGGGTGGAGCTGGTTTGGCTGAGATTTACCGGGCTTTGGACCATTGCTCGAGGGCTAGCTCGTCGGCCTTTGACGGGTTCCAGTTCGCCTTTGAGGTACGCTCTTGACTACCCTTCTTTTTCATTTGTTGAGATTTTGCTCTATCTTTGGTCTGAAATGTCTTTTTTCATTGTATGCACAGGCTTGGGTGTACGAGATCTTCGGTGTCGCCCCTTTTCAGTTGGTGATGAGTGCTAACAAGGTTGTTCCCATCATGTCGTACTGGTGCAAGGGCAACAGGGCTCCTCCCCGCCGAAACCGGGATAGGAAGACGGTGGATGCTGCTGATCTGAGGAGGGTGTTCGCGATGTCTGAGCCCATTGGGGTTAGATTTTACCCATGGAGCCCGGCCAATGAGGCTTCGGTGGGTCCCTATGTAGTGGATTTGACCGCTTCTAGGGTTCTGCTTGTGGGTCTCACCGGGGAGGCCATGTATCTTGGGAGAGGTGGTTCGTCAGCACAGGGCTGGTGCGTTACCGTGGGCTCCTTATGACCCTCCTCGGGATATGCTCCGTCCCGCGAGGTTGGCGACTTTCTTGGCTCCCTCCCGCAGAGCATTACAGAGGGAGTGATGACTATGCCGGCTACGTGCGGACACGGCTGATCAGCCCTCAGGTTCGGGCTCGGATGCTATCGGGAGAGGGATCGAGCTCGGCCCGATACGTTGGTCGGAGTCGGCCTTTGGTTGACATGCCCCTTCGCTCGAGTAGCGTGAGAGTGATGAGGGGCGGCCGGGAGGTGGAGCTTAGCTTGGAGCCGACTGATGCCGATCTTGTTGAGGAGACATTCATTCCTCCGCCCGACGCTGGGGTACGGCTTTGTGCTTTATATTAGTCATGTTTGCACACACCTATTTCTTTCTGCATTGTAATCATTTGCCTTGGCTTCCCTTTCAGGTGACTCGGGAGGCATATATCCGTTCAGCTCGGCGGGAGAACGTGTTGATGCGCTTACTGAGGGAGGCGTACCATTCATGTACTTGTCAGAGGGACGACGTTGCGTCACCCCAGCGTCGGGAGCGGTCTCCGAGCGGCGCGGGCTCTTCTCACATTGGTGGTCGAGCGGTCCGGGGACGGAGTTCGGGTGCCGGTAGCTCTCGGGCTTTAGCGCGGCGTGGAGACACCACGGAGGAAGATTCTGATTAGGCGGGGTCCATCTTTATTTCCTACACTGTTAGCTAGTAGAGAGCAGAGGGATATGTATGTATAGAACCAATGTATAAAATGCATGTATGTATATTTTCTAAAATGCAAATTTATTGTGGGAGCCTACTTGTGCAAACTAGTTATTTTACAAATGTTCCTAATTTTATACAATGCATGAGCCACGGAAGGGGGCAGGTACGTAGTTGCATGGATCCGTCACGGAGTGGGAGGAAACAAACTGGATTTCTGCATGGAGCGATGTTGGCCGCATGGCCATGGCGAGGCCCAGAGCAATGTTGGCCGCCTGGCCATGGCAAGATCCGGAGCAATGTTGGCCGCGTGGCCTAGGACGAAGTTGGCCGCCTGGCCAAGGACAATATCGGCCGCGGGGCCAAGGGCATATGTGGCCGCGTGGCCAAATCCTGCGCCGCCTCCGGTTTTCCTTTTCCTGGCAAGAATCGGGAGTTGTGTAGTATTTAATGGGAGTTTGTGTCCTATTCAACTTCGTACCAGCAGCTCTTTTGATCAATTTTGAGTTCCAATCATCAACTTGCTCTTCTTTTGTCATGGATCACAATGCAAGGCTTTCTAGACTTGAAAAAGGAGCTTTCATAACATCTTTGGAGAAGTGGGTTGCCAAGATATCCGGTCCTTGTCGTAGGAAATTTGAGAAGCGCTATGGGATCAAGTGTCTTTGGTCATTCTTGCACATGAACTCCAACACTAACCTCTTGCAAGCTTGCGGGAAGTTTTGGAACGACACTCTTCATGTTTTCAACTTTTCTTTTAATGAGATGGTACCCACTTATGAAGACATCAAGCGCTTTGCGGTTGTGAAGGAAAGGGTACACTTGCATTGCCCTTTGATTTTATTTCTTTGCATGACAAGTTGATAGCCTTCGGTGTGCCCGCAGATGACCTTGGTAAGTATGCTAGAGGGGGCTACGTCGACCTTTCTTGGATGCCAAGGCACTTTATGCATGCGGATGTGACCTCGGACCGTTCTTTGGACCATCTTGCCTTGTGTTTATTTGCTTCTATTCTTTTCCCTTCCGAAGTCGGATGTGCTAGTGAGGGATGTTTGACCATGGTGAATGCGGCTCGTTCGGGACATGACATTGTACCGGCCATCCTTGGGGAGCTCATTTGTGGGATTCCTCATCTTGCGGTTTATGGCGGGATGCCGTGCGGTAGTGATAGACTTTTGACCATGTGGTTGCAAGAAAGGCTCCGAGTGAACAAGCCAGCGGTTTCTTCGGCGGTGACCCCATGGATGCACCGTATTAGAGGTATGGAGGAGAGGTTCGAGGGCATGACTCTCAAGGGTTGGGAGAGGTACTTGGCGGAGATGGTGACCGATGACATCAAGTGGGTGGTGCCCCATTGGCACATTAATTCTGTAAGGGAGAAACAAGTCGGACTGCACATGATTAAACTTCCGTCATTTTCTGGGACCACTTTCTACTACCCTGCTAGAGTACTCCGTCAATACGGTCTAGTGCAAACCATCCCCGAGGGTTGGGACGAGGAGAGGACCCGTTTTCCTTTCAGCATACTTCATTTGGATGATAGCGCTTCGGTTCTCCTTTCTCAAATGTGGGGCGAGGCCGGTTTTGGCCATAGGACTCTCATCACACGCTCCAACAACACCTACCTATCACGAGAGTATTTGGATTGGTTTATGGAGAGACTTGGGCAAACGGAGCAGACTCTAGAGACCCTAAGGGGCACTATTTTGGCATCCTGTGCTCCTAGTTGTTCGTTGAGGATGAAGGAGGCGATGGCTTATGAGAGGAAGAGGAGTCAGAGCATGGCTAATGGAGATGGAGCGGGACTTCAAGGAAGAGAAAGGATGGAGAGGCTCCTAGTGTCAAAGCAAAAGGGGTTAGTGAATTTGAGAGGAGGTTTTGTGAGAACCCTAACAAGAAGCAGGTTCGCCGTGGTCAAAGCAAGAAGAAAGGGACCGAAGGCACGAGTGGCACTAAAGAGTAGTTCCGAGGATCTTCCATAGTCGTTGCAAACACATTGTTCTTAATTTAGTTACTTTTGTTTTAGTTTTAATTTCAGAATAGGTTATTATTCAAAAAGTATGTCAAGCTTAGACTCATCAAATAAGTGTTAACATGCAATGACTATGGAAATAAAAGTTTTTGCTTTCAGAAAATACAACTTCTATCTTTATTGCTTCGACAAGATTTGGATGTTTATTTGTTTTTTAGACCGCACCTTTTGAAAGGCTGCCTACGTTCCCTTTTTACAAATAGGACTAAGGGACTCAGGTCACCGTAGTTCACTCCAGTCAGACTAGAATGATTTTAAAGAAAGGGAAGATAGAAGGGGGAATGCTCTAACTTTTGCCTAGACCGCCCTTGCGGGTTTTCGATCTAGCGAGCTTTGTACGCACCTTATTTTGCATAGACCGCCCTTTGCGGGTTTTCAGTCTATCGGGCTTCTTTTTGCGTAGTAAACAATTTTTTTTTTTTTTTTTTAAAAGGGGGTCTAGTCATAGTAGCGTTTGAGCTTGCTGAGGTTGACTGGTTCCTTGAACGGGTTGCCATCCAAATCTGCCATTCTGACCGCTCCTCCGGAGAAGATCTTCTGTACTACAAACGGCCCTACCCAAGTGGGGGCCCATTTCCCGAGGGGGTTGAATTTGTTGGTAAGCGTGCTTTGAGCACCAAGTCTCCTTCCTTTATGTCAACAGGCTTGACCTTTTTATTGAAGGCTTTTGTCGTTCTCCTTTGATAGGCCCGGATGTGTTCCATGGATCCATGGCCTTCAATCTGCGTTCGTCGAGTGTTGCCAACTGATCATAGCGACTACGAATCCATTCTACCTCATTCACTTGGTTCTCGAGCAAGATCCTCAAAGATGGCACCTCCAACTCAATAGGGAGCACTGCCTCCATGCCGTATGTCAAAGCGTAAGGGGTCTCTCCAGTAGCGGTGCGGACTGACGTTCTGTACCCCCAAAGTGCTAATGGTAACTTCTCGGGCCAATCCCGCCCTTGCGAAGCCATCTTGCGAATTATCTGCTCTATCGTCTTGTTGGCCGCCTCAACCGCGCCGTTAGTCTGTGGATAGTATGGGGAAGATTTCTTTCGTTCGATCTTGAATTCTACAAGCAAGCGAGCACACTCGGCTTCGAAATGACTGCCATTATCTGATATAGTGAGGTTAGGAACCCCATACCGACACATAATGTTCTCTTTGATAAACTGCGCTACCTTCTTGGAATTCAGCACCTTGTAAGACTGAGCTTCGACCCACTTTGTGAAGTAGTCGACCGCGACGAGGACGAATTCATGACCATTACTACCGGCCGGCGAGATCTTCCCAATAATGTCTATACCCTACGTGGCGAATGGCCAAGGCGTGGTGGAACTATACAATTCGTGTGGGGGGATGTGGTTGAGGTTGGAGCATACTTGGCACTTGTGACACCGTCGAAACCATTGAATACAGTCTGTCTCCATGGTAATCCAATAATAGCCCAGCCGAGTGATCTTCTGTCTAAGCATCTTTGCATTCATGTGGGGTCCGCACAACCCGTTGTGTACTTCTTCCATTATTGCTTCAGCTTTCTTGTTGTCGACACATAAGAGCAACAGACCATCGTAATGCCTCTTGTACAAAGTATCGTCTAACAGCACAAACTGCCCCGCCAACCTTTTGAGTGCTTGCAGACTCTTGGCCTTCACATCTCCGTCAAAGGACATCTCTCCGTGCTTAAGGAATTTATAGATTTGGGCGTACCATTGATCTCCGTTTACCTCGGCATTGATCTGGATTTCACAGCAATAGGCGGGGTTCTCCCTTCGTCCAACCCTGAATGGTTTCACGGACCTTCCCTCTGGAATTTCAACTAAGGAGGCCAATGTAGCTAGAGCATCCGCGAACCTATTTCTGTCTCGCGGCAGGAAATGGAAGGTAACTTCTTTGAACTGTGCTATCAACTCATCCATGTAACCTTGGTACCGCTGCAGGCAAGGATCAATAGTTTTCCATTTCTTCGCCGTTTGGTTAATAATCAAAGCAGAGTCTCCATACACTTCTAACTCTTTCACGTTGCGTTCTAGGGCGGCCTCCAATCCGGCTATACACGCCTCATACTCGGCGGCGTTGTTGGTTGCTGAAAAGTTCAGCTTGATGGCTATGGGAGTGTGCTCATCTTTGGGATCAATAAGTAGGATTCCGACTCCATTCCCTCGTTTGTTTGCAGCTCCGTCAAAGAATAATTGCCACCTTTCTGCGACCTCAATTGCGAAAATGTCGTCGTCCGGGAACTCGGGGTCGGGTCCTCTTGTCTCGGTGCTTGGAGAGTCTGCGAGCTGATCGGCCATTGCCCTCCCCTTGATTGCTTTCCTCGGTACATAAGTAATGTCGAACTCTCCCAAGAACACTGACCATTTAGCGAGTCTCATAGACAGGGAGGGTTTATCAAACAGGTACTTGATAGGATCCATTTTCGAGACTAGTAAGATCGGATGGGATACCATGTAGTGCTTAAGCTTCGTCACCACCCATACTAGGCCTATGCAGGTCTTCTCGAGCGCGGAGTAATTGAGCTCGCTACCTTGTAACTTTCGGCTGACAAAGTACACTGCATTCTCAATCCGGGAATGTTTGGCTTCTTGCGCTAACATGGCTCCGACGGCGGTGTCTGTCACAGTTAAGTATAGTAGCAACGGCTTCTCCTTATGCGGCGGGCGCAGGATTGGGGTATTCACCAAATATTGTTTGATCCTTTTGAAGGCTATCTGGCAGTCATGATCCCACTCCACACTGGCTGTTTTCTTCATTAACTTGAAAATTGGTTCGCAGATGGTGGTCAGCTGATTGATAAACCGACTGATGTATTGCAGGCGTCCCATGAATCCTTTTATCTCCGTCTCGGTACGGGGTGGCTTCATCTCCAGGATGGCTTGAATCTTCCTTGGCTCGGCTTCGATCCCATTCTCGGTGACCATGTAACCTAATACTTTCCCTCTACGAACTCCAAAGGTGCATTTCGCCGGGTTAAAACGCATGGCGTGCTCTCTCAACCTGTTGAAGAATTTTCTGAGATCTATTAAGTGTTGGCCCCCAGACCCTTTGGAATGTATAATCATGTCATCCACGTACACCTCAATCTCCTTGTGGATCATATCGTGGAAAAAAGTCGTAACTGCCCGTTGGTAGGTAGCCCCAGCGTTCCTCAGCCCGAATGGCATGACAGTATAGCAAAAAGTCCCCCATGGGGTGGTGAAAGCTTTTTTTTCTTGGTCCTCCTCGGCCATCTTGATTTGGTTATAACTGGCAAACCCATCCACAAACGACTTGACCTCATAGTGGGCGGTCGCATCCACCAACATGTCGATATTTGGCAAGGGGAAGTCATCCTTTGGTGTAGCTTTGTTGAGATCCCGAAAATCCACACATACTCTGACTTTACCGTTGGATTTCTTGACAGTCACCAGATTTGATAACCAAGTTGGATATTCGATCACCCTGATGAAACCCACACGGAGTAGCTTCTCAATCTCTTCCTTCACTTGCAAAGACCATTCTGGCTTAATGCGGCGCAGCTTCTGCTTGACTGGCTTAGCGTCTGGTGCTGTCGGGATTCTTTGCTCTACGATCGAGTTGTCGAGCCCCGGCATGTCCTTATAAGACTATGCAAACACATCCACATATTCTTTGAGTAGCTCAATCAGTGCTTCCCTTCCGGCTCCGCTGAAGAAACTCCCAATCCGCGTTTCCTTAGGCTCGGCTTCAGTTCCCAAATTCACGCATGTTAACACCTCATTGGCAGCTTGGGCTCGAGATTCTTTTTGATTAATAACCTGTTCTGAGATCTCTTTAATGTATTCATCATTTAATGTGTCTGTGTCTGCCTCTTCTAATGAATCGTTATTAACTAAGTGTATATCATTAGTTTGATTATTAGCCAATTTATCAGTTAAAAAAGTGACTATGGAGGGATACTTGGAAAGGTCGAGGGTTTCATTCATGGCAAAAGGGAAAATAGCGTTTGCAACAAGATCATAGTCTTCAGACGTAAGGTCGTCAGACTTAGAGGAAGACTCAAATTCAAAATGTAAAACACTAGACTCTGGGGACGGGGATTTTGGGTGAGTGACAGGAGATGCTGCAGGAGTGGCGACAGGAGAAGGAGTAAGCCCCAGTGTTCCCATCATAAATTCCGGAGTAGCTATAGGTCCCCCAATGATGCACCAATTCTTGAGCTTGTCCCCCATGGGTACCACCAATGTCCTTGGGTCCACCTTATCTTCAGAATCATCTCCAATGACGGCAACCATGTCTTCGTGCAGCCCCAGATTACCCAGATGTTGAAGAAGATATTGGCCGTCCCACGTCTCAGTCGAACTCGGAGTTTCTGCGGCTTCTATTGCTGGCTTGTCAAGGGTTGCGGCTTCAAGTTGATCTGCCAAGTCATCTGCGACCTTGGTGGAGTACTCATGCCTGATGGTTCTAACTCTGCCCGTGGATTTGTCATATTCCATGTAAGTCAGCTTCATGTTGGACCGATCGAATTCCACATCTCTGAAAATCTCGAACCCTTTCTGCAACTTTCTGGTGTGGTCAATCCATGGCTCTGCGAACTCAAAACACAAAAACTCCTCGCCTTCCCTGACGAAGTAGCTATTCAGGGACAGGCGGTATGGCCGCATTTCAGGCTTTTTGTAGGGAAGCTTCATATTTTTAAGCAAATCCATCCTTTGTTGCTCCATCTTATCTTCAAGAGTAAGGGTATACCCTAGACCGAACAACCCTCGATGATCAACCTCTTCAACCAATTCTGTGGGGCCTTGGAAGTTCTTACCTAGCCCCAGCCCCGGTATGAAGCCCATATTACGCAGTATCTTGACAACAGGTGCTACTTTATCCGTTGTTTTGGTGAGGTCGATGGTACAGATCTGTGCTTGAGCGACTATTTCGAAGCCGTTGAAGAGTCGGCTCTCTTCCCCATGCTGAATCTGTAAGACAGGTACGCCCTTGGTATCCGTCCCTTGGGTAGTTACGAGATCGCTGTAGATGATGGTCACTTCATTACCAGATTGAAACTTCACACACTGGTGCAGGGAAGATGGGACAGCGCCCGACTGATGTAACCACGGCCGGCTAAGGAGGAGTGAGAAGGTTGCGGGGATGTCTATGACGTGGAAGTCGGTTGGTAGGATCTTTGTTCCGATGGTAATGGGCAAGGTGACTTCGCCTATCACGGCGCGGCATGTAGAGTCATAAGCTTTGATGGTTTGCTTGGATGGGCGTAAATCAACACCATGAATGCCAACCACATCCATCATCCTTGAAGGCAGGATATTAATTGCAGAACCATTATCAATGAATACACAGGGAATCTTCTTGCCATTTACTTCGACAGTGATGTATAAAGGCTCATTATGATCAACTTCGAACACTGGCTTGTCTAGCTCCGAGAAAGTGATGATGTTTCTATAGTGGATATTACCAATCATGTGGGTGACGTCCTCCGGGGTAATAGTGGATGGTACCATGGTGGCGGCGAGGTTTTGCTCGAGCATGAGGCGATGGGCTAGGGAGGAGGTGAGTAGGGACCATAGTGAAATATGGGCTTGGGTTTGTTTGAGTTGAGTGAGGATAGGGTCTTCTTTGTCTAGGTCGGCTTGCTCGGGTTCCTTCCCAAAGACTTTCTTTGCACCCTTCGGATCGGATTGGTACACTTGACCGGATCTCGTAAGGAGACAAACTTCTGCACGTAGCTCCTCCAAAGACAATGGCGAGTCATGACAAGGGGGCGAAACTTCGGTCTTTTCGGCCTCCTCGAAGATTTCGGCCCAAGAAAGGGTTGAGAGGGCTTGGGACTCTCTTCCTCTAGAGATTCGACTTCACTCACTAGTTCTTCTAAAGACAACAAGTAGCAAGAAGATTCTTTATTATTAGTCATTGAAATACAACCCATCTCATCACAGTCCGCCACAACAGGCTCGGCCGGATCAGTGATCTCACTAAGTTCTACCATGAGTACATTGCTAGATACATAATCTCTAGGGTCTTCGATAACTCCCTTGTGGATGAGCTCTTGCACGGCCTTCTTGAGTTCAAAGCATTCTTCGGTAGTGTGACCGGTGCACTTGTGGTAGTGGCAAAACTTCGACAAATCGCAACCAAGGCGGGGAAGGTGTCCTTCTAATGGTTCGAGCATTTCTAACGTCACCAATGCCATGAAGTATCCACCATCGTGAGCCCTATCTTGTCAAGGGCATCCATGAGCTCTAGGATACTAATCTCGCATGTTTGCACCATTTTCACCCCACCCCCATTGTTAGGAAGAGGGTTATTCACCACATTAGGACCCTTCGGCTTCTCAATCTTCTTGTCATTGATCAACCCTTGTACTACGCGCTTCAATTGAATACAACCATCCGTTGTGTGCCCGATGTGCTTGTGATACTTACAGAACTTGGAGGCGTCCAAATCACTTCTTGGGTAGGCGGGTTGGTAATTCTCTAAAGGCTTGATAAGACCTCTCTTGACTAACACGTCAAAGACCTTCCCCATAGGCATTCCAAAATCGTCAAAGTGTTCCCTCTCTCTTTGCGGCGGAGCCCCATTCCTTGTTACGGCTTGGACATCTAGCGGGACCTCTTTCTGGACCATATTTACTTGACCGACGGACTCCTTTCCACCCCTAGGAGGCGCAGGCGTAGCAGGAGCCTTGTAGCGGAAGGTGTTGTTGTTGTTGGTCTTTGGACTTTCCTTTGGCGGCACAATCCCAGTGAACCCTGCTTCGTACCTTACTCCGGCGTCAACCATTTCCCGCAAATCAGGGAAGTAACCATTACCTATAGCTGCTTTTATCTCCGGTAGCAAGCACTTGTAGAAAATCTGTTTCTGTTCCTTCGCTTTTGGTGGGTATTGGACCTCACACAACCGATGGTTCCACCTCTTGTAAAAATCATAAATAGCCTCGCCGGGCTTTTGCATAGTGTTCTCAAGGTCGGTTCGATTCACATGCCAATCCAAGTTAGCTTGATACTTCTCACAGAAAATGGCACTGATTTGATCCCACGTTTGCCTCTCGCTTGGTTCTAGCCCCAGGAACCAACGCAGAGCTATACCATCCAAAGTGCTATGAAATACGCGAGCCATTTGTTCGTTGGTGCAGTCACGAGCCCTCATGGCCAACACATAACTATCCAAATGAGTCTTAGGACACGAGTCACCATGAAACATTGCCACCTTAGGCATCTTGAAATCCTTGGGGAGAGCCCCTACTTGGCTAGGGTTGATTGTCTTGGTAGTCGGTGCACTTTGCTTATCCACGGTCTCGATCAACTTTCGCATTTGCTCTTGCATGGCCATAACCACAGGGTGATTTGAGATGTCGGGGATAGTTTCTGACAGAATGACGGGAGGAGTAGTGGAAGCAGTAGCAGCGGCCATCCCAATACTCAGAGGCAACGAGGGTGCGGGTAGTTTGGTAGCGGAGAGGTAGCCACCGAGCAGTTCAGGGGAAGGTTCATAGACAGCCTTGTTCTTGCTCATGGTAGTGAAACCTTGTTGGGTGTAGAGAGAAGGAGGTGGAACATTGCGGTAGCTTGGGAATGGGAAGGCAGTAGCATTGGTGTTGGGGGGACAGTTGGTATTGACCTCTTCATCCTCGACATAAATGAAATTCTCCCCATCGGGCACCAGTTTAGTCCCCTTTTGTTGAATGTGACCCTTCAACTGTTGGTTCTGGTCTTCCAACATCTTGTTGCTTTCCTCGAGATTCCTGATCTTGGCTTCGAGACCGGCGAGGAAGTTTTGGAGGCTTGGGGGAATACCATTGAGAGTAGCCTCAGTGTTGAGCTCGGCGGCACTGGCAGGAGGAGCAGAGGCTGAAGCTGAAGCGGGAGTTGACATTGCTGATGACGAGACTGAGAACGTGGACGGAGTAGAAGCTTCACGTTGTAGTCGACCACCCGAACGGATCCAAACTTGCTTTGCTGAAAGGTTGAAGGGCAATGAAGCTTTAGGAGAAGGGGAAGGCTCATGCAAAGTATATTTTAATTTACAAAAACATACATTATTTACATCCTAATTGGTTGGAAGGGGTACCCCTTTTTCGCAACTAGTTAGAAGACTACGATCAGTGGAGGCCATCATTACGTCTATAGACCCCTCGTTTTTCACCTGCATTGCACACCTCCAAACGGACAATTTGGGCGAGGGTCCTATAGGGCAAGCGGCTTCCACCAACCATCGGATCCTACGACTAACCCTTCCTTAAAGGCATTTAACGTGACGTTTATGTTACATCCTACGCAAGTTAATGATGAGCGGAGATCTTGACAATAAACACTCATCTCACCATGGCACGTCCCTTGTAGGGAAATCACTTTTTTGTGCACTTTCTCTCAAAGATCTCGATTCATCATTGACTTGGGGATGACTCGACATAGACAGCACGTTAATTGACTATTAAGAAAAAGCTAGCCAAACCAACCGGTCAAAACCTAGGTGTGTTACCTATACTAGTGTGGGTTGACACGGGTTAGGTAGAAGGTTCCCACCGTATACGGTGAGTGGAATAGACGAGTGACTCGAAAAGAGTGCGGCAGTAGCACACAAATTCCTGCACATCGAATACTCCGGGTAATGGGGACCTGTGCAGTGCTGACACGGACTGTGGTAGTGTGTGGCAAGAAACTAATTCTTTTTAAGGAGAAAAGAGAGAAGCTTTTGATGTTAGGATGATGCAATGCAATGCATGAGAGAGGGAGAGAGAGCCATGTACAAGGGAGCATAGCAGAGTTTTGTTTGACCCTAATACTAAAGCGAAGATGACAGAGGTACAAGGATACAAGGTATATACAAAGTACAAGTATCAACAAAGTACAAGTATTAACATTGCGGGGTGCGCGGGTGCATGTGTGAACATGGCAAGTATGTGAGATGCATGTATAAACATGGTAAACATGGCAAGTGTGTGGAGGGTGCATGTGTGAACATGGCAAGTATGTGAGGTGCATGTATAAACATGGCAAGGGTGTGCATGTGTAAACATGGTAAGTGTGTGTAGGGTGCATGTGTAAACATGGCAGGTGTGTGCATGTGTAAACATGGAAAGTGTGTGCATGTGTAAACATGGCAAGCATCATGATGTGCACGAAAGTTAGACCCACTAAGTTTGAAAAAGTTTCAAAGCAGTCCCCAGCAGAGTCGCCACTGTGAATACCCCTTTCCGATGAAGCGACGCATGGGAAGTATCTTGTGATTATTTTTATTTACAAAGGGAATATTCTTAACGACATTAAAAATATGAGAGTCGCCACGCCGTTTTAATTAAAGCCAAAACATTGAAAAAAGCATGTTTAATGGGTTCGGGGGTCAAATTACAACAAGAGAAGAATATTGGACGTTATCACTCCTATTGCCCGAATTGATCGGTCTTTCTATCATGATGAATGTGTTAGTAGTGTGTTAGTGATTTGGACCGGATCCGAAGATTGCCTACGTTCCTCTCAATGTGAGAAGCTCAGGTCAGCGTAGTTCGCAGAGAATTAGAATAGGCAGAAGAATCGGGATCATGCATAATGAGGGGGAATTACCTAAAGATTAGGGTTTAGAAGTAGTTCCTAGATCATCCTCGGGTTGATGAACCCTCGATCATCATCGGCTATGAAATAACATGTAATTATGAAGATCGCAACCCTAAATATAGCATAAATAAGGTTTTAATCTATGAACACGAAGAACATGCGAAGAACATATATGAACATATGAATGAGCATGCAAAGCATACGAAGAAACTATGAATAAACATGTACGAACATGAATA
Organism: Campanula takesimana; assembly: GCA_026119855.1. NCBI lineage: Eukaryota > Viridiplantae > Streptophyta > Magnoliopsida > Asterales > Campanulaceae > Campanula > Campanula takesimana. The sequence continues at coordinate 1,301,066 of JAOWBW010000105.1, forward strand.
TAAAAGATCTACATTAAGAATAATGCAAGAACATGAAGAAAAAGTTAGAAAACTTACCTATGTTGGCAAGAAATAAACCTTGGATCTTCTTGAGTGTTTGAATGCTAATTAGAGAGTAAAATATTGTTTAAGAACTCCAAAATTCGTACTTAGAGCTCTCAAAATCGGACCCTAAACCAATAGCATGGGATTGGTTTATATAGTAGGCTGATGGGAAGATCTGATGGTCCAGATCATCTGGCGCAAGGTTGGCCGCCTGGCCATTGTTGAAGCCGGTGACAAGAGTGGCCGCGTGGCCAAGATCAACGCGGAGCAAGGTTGGCCGTGTGGCCAAGGATGCCGGCTGACTTGATTCTTAAGCTAGGGTTTCTGCATAGTTTTAAGGAAACCATTTGTTACCTATTTTGATAGATTTTGCCATAAATGAGATATTTTGGGAATCCGGGACAAGTCTTTGCAAGGTTTCTAATTCCTATAAAGTCCTTGTATTTTTGGGAAAGTCCTAATAAACTCATTTTCAGGTCGGGTACTAACAAGGTTACAAATCAAAGGGGTAACCGAGCCCAAGCTGCCGATGAGGTGTTAACAGGTGTGAATCTGGGGACGGACGACGAGCCAAAGGAAACATAGATTGGAAGCTTCTTTCAAGGCGAGGAACGAGAAAAGCTCATTGAACTCCTCAAAAGAATATGTCGATGTATTTGCATGGTCTTACAAAGATATGCCGGGGCTAGACAACTCCATTGTGGAACACAGAATTCCAATAGCATCAGACGCCAAGCCAGTAAAACAGAAACTGCGCCGCATCAAGCCAGAAAGGTCACTACAAGTGAAAGAAGAGATCGAGAAGCTACTCAGAGTGGGTTTCATAAGGGTGATCGAGTATCCGACATGGTTATCGAACATTGTTACGGTCAAGAAAGCTAATGGGAAGGTCAGAGTCTGCGTCGATTTTCGTGATCTAAACAAAGCAAGTCCTAAAGATGATTTTCCACTCCCCAACATCGACATGTTGGTAGATGCGACAGCCAACTATGAGGTCAAGTCATTTGTGGATGGTTTCGCTGGTTATAATCAGATCAAGATGGCCGAAGAAGACTAAGAAAAGACCGCCTTTACAACACCATGGGGAACATACTGCTATACCGTAATGCCGTTTGGGTTAAGAAATGCCGGGGCTACCTACCAACGAGCAGTGACTGCGTTATTCCACGACATGATTCACAAAGAAATTAAAGTCTATGTAGACGACATGATCATACACTCTAGAGGCTCAGACGGCCAACACTTGGTCGATTTACGAAAGTTCTTCGACAGACTAAGGGAACACTCCATGCGACTAAATCTGGCTAAATGCACATTTGGGGTGGTGCGAGGAAAAGTACTTGGATATATGGTTACGGAACGTGGAATCGAAGCTGACCCGAAGAAAATCCAAGCAATCTTGGACATGAAGCCGCCTCGAACGGAGACTGAAGTCAAAGCATTCATGGGAAGGCTGCAATACATTAGCCGCTTCATAAACCAATTAACTACAATTTGTGAGCCGATCTTCAAACTAATGAAGAAAACCGCCAACATCGAATGGAATCATTACTGCCAAGAAGCCTTCGAGCAAATTAAAAGGTACTTGGTGAATACCTCAATCCTTCGCCCTCCGCGCAAGAATAAATCATTACTGCTATATTTAATGGTGACAGATACAGCCGTTGGCGCCATGCTAGCACAAGAGGCCAAGGACTCTCGAGTAGAAAATGCCATATACTTCGTCAGACGGAAGCTGCAAGGTAGTGAACTAAATTATTCAGCATTAGAGAAGACATGCACTGGATTGGTGTGGGTAGTATCCAAGCTCAAGCACTACATGGTGTCTCACCCTATACGGTTAGTATCAAAGATGGACCCGATCAAGTATCTATTTGACAAACCTTCAATGTCCATGAGGCTTGCCAAGTGGTCAGTATTTCTCAGAGAATTTGACATCACCTATGTTCCAAGAAAAGCAGTTAAAGGGAGAGCTATGGCAGATCAATTGGCAGATTCTCCAAGCACCGAGGACTGGAACCTGAGTTTCCAGACGACGGGATTTTCTCTATAGAAGACACCGATAGATGGCAACTATTCTTTGACGGAGCTGCAAACAAAAGAGGCAACAGAATGGGGCTTCTTCTAGTCGATCCCAAGGATGAACATGCCCCGATAGCAATCAAGTTGAATTTTACCACCACCAACAACGCCGCAGAATACGAGGCATGCATAGCTGGACTGGAGGCGGCTTTAGAACGGAATTTAAAAGAGTTAGAGGTATACGGAGACTCAGCTCTAATCATAAATCAAACGGCGAAGAAATGGAAAACTGTTGACCCCTACCTGCAGTTATACCAGGGTTACATGGATGAGCTAATCGGACAAGTCCGAGAACTCACGTTTCATTATCTCCCGCGAGACAGAAATAGATTCGCCGATGCACTTACCACTCTAGCATCTTTGGTAGAAATCCCCGAAGGGAAGTCTGTAAAACCTTTTAGAGTTGGCCGGAGAGAGAACCCTGCATATTGTTGTGAAATACAAACCCAGTCAGAGGCAGTCAAAGATCAATGGTACGCGCAGATTTACAAATTCCTCAAGCATGGAGAAACCTCCTTCGAAGGAGACGTTAAAGCCAAAAGCCTCCAAGCACTGAAAAGGTTAGCAGGACAGTTCGTGTTACTAGACAACTCCTTATACAAGAGGCACTATGATGGAATGTTACTGCTATGTGTAGGAAGCATAAAAGCTAAAGGCATCATGGAAGAAGTACACAACGGTTTATGCAGCCCACATATGAATGCAAGGATGCTCCGACAGAAGATTACTCGCCTGGGTTATTACTGGATCACTATAGAAACAAATTGCATCCAATGGGTCCGAAATGCCACAAATGTCAAGTATGCTCCAACTTAAACCACATCCCTCCGCACGACCTCTACAGTATGACGACTCCATGGCCGTTCGCAGCATGGGGCATCGACATCATCGGCAATATCCATCCCACGGGCACCAATGGTCATGAATTTGTGCTAGTAGCTATCGACTATTTCACTAAATGGGCTGAGGCGCAGTCTTACAAGGTGTTGAATTCCAAGAAGGTGGCACAGTTCATCAAAGAAAACATCATATGCCGGTACAGTGTCCCCAATTTGATCATCTCAGACAATGGCACTCATTTTGAAGCAGAAACATCCCGTTTACTCGCCGAGTTCAGAATAGAAAGAAAGAAGGATTCTCCGTACTATCCACAGACTAATGGAGCGGTCGAAGCAGCCAACAAAACCATCGAGCAAATCATTCGAAAAATTGTCATAAAAGGAAGAGATTGGCCCGACAAGTTACCACTGGCACTCTGGGGCTACAGAACATCGGTACGCACCGCTACGGGTAAAACTCCTTACGCTCTTACATACGGTATGGAAGAAGAATGGCTCCGTAGCCGGTACGATCAACTAGCCACCTTAGATGAAAGAAGACTCAAAGCCATGGAACACATCAGAGCCTATCAGAGAAGGACCACAGACACCTTCAACAAGAGGGTAAAACCGGTAGACATTAAGGAGGGAGATTTGGTACTCAAAGTACGCCTCCCGAACAAATTCAACCCTTGGGTAAATGGGCTCCAACATGGACCGGTCCTTATGTGGTGCAAAAGATTTTCTCCGGAGGAGCAGTTAGAATGGCAGATTTGGATGGCAATCAATTTAAGGAGCCAGTCAACATCAGCAAACTTCGCCGCTACTATAACTGACCACCATGGTCCTCCTCCACCGACAAGCTTCTCCACCAGCAGTTCTCCCTACAAACAAAGCTCTCCACCAGCAGGATCTCCCTCAACAGTCTTCTACAATCGGCCGTCCCCCTTTTGTAAAAAAAAATAAAAAAATATTACTACTTGTTTCTGTACTTCCCCTCTTCTATCTTCCTTTTCTGCAATCAGAAAATGAACTACGACGACCTGAGCCCCTTAGCTATACTTGTAAAAGGGGAACGTAGGCAGCCTTCAAAGGTGCGGTCTCAAAAATAAATAAAATCCCAAATCTGGTTTGAGCAAAATTTCGAATAAAGCAAATAATCTGTTTATTAACTAAAGCAAAATCTCTATTCCTACAAGTCACTACACGTTAACATTTATTTGATGAGTCTAAGCTCGAAGGAACCTACGACTAAGTAACCTGCTTTGAAATTTAAATGAAATAAAATAAATTAAAATCTAAACTATGTGTCTGCAATGACTTTGGTAGGATGCTTGGAGTCACTCCTTTTCTTCCTCGTCTCCCTCTCCCCTTGGCTTCTTGTCTTTTCGTCCGCGTCTAGCCCGTCTAGTAGGATCCTCAAAGAAAGCCTTCTGAAACTGAGTCACCCCCCTCGAGCCTTCTCTCCCTCTTTTCCTCTCGTTAGGTGCTAGTTGAGCCAATTCATTCTCCACCTCGCGTTGTACCCTCTTATCATCTCTCAAACGTCTACTCGAGACATAAGGGACCACTACCCTGCGTCTTAGTCGTCTCAAAATCCGTCCCATATCACCCAAGGTCATCTGGTACCAGTCCAAGTATTCTCGAGTCAGAAGTATGTCACGAGGTCGCTGTATACAGAGAGTGCTGGGCATTTGATCATAAGACCAGCATCGTTCTAGGAGAACTGCAACTCCACTATTCATGGGAAGTATCCTGTCAGCAGCCTTTCTACAAGTTTCCTCCCACAAAGAAGGAATAGTCTGAGATACCCCGTACTGACGGCATACCCGCACTGCATAGTAGTAAGTGGTCCTATCAAAAGCAGGGACCCGAATCAAGCAAAGGCCGCTCTGGATCCACCGAGCTCTAATGACTCCCCAATGAGGCACTATCCACTTAATCTGAGCCGTGCGTACCTGCGCCAGATACGTCACCCAGGCCAACTGAATCATGCCTACAAAAGATTGTCTCACTCGCCTACCTTGGCAAACCCAAGGCGACACCGGTCCCACAGGATCCTCCAATACTCGCAGTCTTTCTTGCAGCCACAAGGTTAACAACCGAGTACTCCCTCTGGTCATCTTGACAGCTCCTGCAGCTAACTCTCCAATACCATGTAAGGTCTCCCCAAGCAGATAAGGAATGATGCTACGGTCGGCTCGAGCTTGGTCCACCATGTCAAGGCAACCCATAGTAGCTACCCCTAGATAAGGAGGGAATAACACCGAGGCAAACAAGCAAAGGGCTAGGCAATCCAAGGCTACGTCAGATCCCACATCACCATCAACGAACCTGTCTGGAAGTTCACTAGTGTCAACATCACCGTCCAAGAACAAGTTCCCAGCTTCTTCAATAGAGATCCTCAACAATTGGGAGACCCGTCTCACGGGAGGCACATCATATTGTGGCATGGCGACCCTGTCCATCACTCTTGCACCACAAAGGGCTACAAAATCCTCATATGTCGGAGTAATCTCGTTGTAAGAAAAATTAAAGACATGGTTCCTTTCATCCCAGAATGCGACAGCAGCACAGATCAAGCTCTCATCGGATTTAACTCTAAACAAGGACCAAATACACTTAATCCCAAACCGTTCATCAAAAGTGGTACGGGTAGCTTTGGAAAGTTTGCTAACCCATTTATTCAAACTTTGGAGGAAGTGACTTTGGCTTTCCGCAGGCATTCTAGGATGACAATCCATCAGAAAAAAAGGCGTAAAAAGGGTCAAAAACTAGAAAAAAAAGGAGAAGAAAAACTGCTGTGGATCCCGTTTATGGACGTAGGGGGGTCATTATATAGAGTTGGAAATCCAAGTCCCGATCGCACATGGAAAATTCTGACAAAATCGTGTCAAAGCTTCGGCTAGCCGCGCGGCCAGTGTTACAAGAATAGTTGGCCACGCGGCCACTTATACCAATCCAGGCAGATTGAAAGTCCGTCCCCAACAAACACCGGAATTGACCCATTTCAGACATGCCGAGGGTTCTGATGCATAAAAGGGTTCAAACAAAAGAGGCAGAACTATCCGGCAATTTGTATAATCCCTATTCTACTCCTAAGGCTCATGCATTGTACCAAATGAAGAGACATGTAAATAAAATACTAATAAAATACTCAGAAAACAAATAAAAATAATGTACATAAATGTTTGTTTGTTTTCCCTCTCTCTCTCTAACAAGCTGCAGGAAATAAAGGACTACACCTAGTCCTCAACATTCACTTCTTCCTCCTCCTCATCATCATCATCGTCATCACCACGGTCTCCACCATCATCACCGCCTCCCGCTCCGCGACCCTGCGGCTGTATATAGTGGGAACCACTACCTCCTAAGCCCCTACCTCAAGTAGACCTCCGACCGGCACGCGAAGGACGAGCAGACTCCACAGGTGACCTCTCCCTCCTCCGCGGTATCACCACATCCTCCTGGCGACAGGTGCAAGCAGCAGCCAAGCTACGAAATAGTCTCTCAAATATGTTGCCCCTACGGACAGATCGAATGTAGGCCTCCCGAGTCACCTGAGACATAAGAATGCAGAACTGAGACAACAGGTCTAAAATCTGTGTGCAAAGACAAAAAGTAGAAGCAAAAGTATCATACCGTAGCTCCAAAAGGAGGAAGCTGGGCCCCAACCACCTCATCAGCCTCAGTGGGCGTCAAATCCAGGTCCACCTCAATCTCTCCCCTCCTCATCCGGATGCTGTCAGGAAATCGAGGCATATACATGGCATGCCTAGCACCTCTGCTCGATATCGCAGGATAGACTCCTGCCTGCCTCCGGGCCAGCACCTGTGGACTCACCAGAACATGCTCCACAAACCACTCGTAGTCAGCCCCACTCTGATACAAGTGAGCCGGAGTCCACTCCCAGTAGTCGCCACTCGACCTCAGCCTAGACGGATACAGCATGTTCCTCGGAGGGTCAAGAGGGGCCCATATCATAGGATGCCTGCCATGCTGCCTGCATACTCTCTCACCAAGATATATAGCATCCCCGGTCAGTCCGACCAAAAAGCAGCGTGAGGTAGTAAAGTTCTGAGCTTGGCCAACTCCGGCCAACACCTGGTCCGACCAAAGAAAGAATTGGAAATCCTCATACAAACGGCCGCTCAGCCTCGAAGTAAAGACTCCCAGATCTGGAGTCCTCCTGGCCCTACGAATCACTATCCGGTCCTCCTTAGCCCAGAACCGCATAACAGGAACCTCTGGCACCCCTTGAATGTTAAAAAGAGCGATGTGGAACAGCTCATAGACCCACACCTGTGACAAAAGACAGTCTTTCAGTCTATACAGTTCCAAACAAAAGGCAAATGTGGAATGAAAAGGGTCGAGCCAGAGACATACCTCAAAAGCAAACTGGAAACAGTCAAAAGACGAGGTGCTAGACCTCGAACAAACATCCAGGGCTCGATACACCTCTGCAAGTCCGGCTCCACCCCAAGAGACTAGACTCGCGCACTCCAAATCAGCTAGAGCACCCAACAAAGAAAACCGGCAAAAAGTCCCCGCACTTTGGAACAGAGTCTGCGAAAAGCTGTACCAAAGGATGGCCCTCACCAGACAGTCAGTATCACTGACACCCTCAACAAAACCGTGGATGGCCCTCTCCAACAAAGGTCTCAAGCGACCCGCCTCGAAGCCATTTCCCTTCACACCTCTACCAAGAGACATCCCAATCAACTCCACCTGACGGGGTAGATCGTCAGAAAGGCTCTCATCAAAGGGTAGAGGCACGTCAGTAAACCACAGCCCAGTAATAGCTGCAAAATCAGTGGGAGTCATGGTCACCTCTCCCCAGCTAAAATGGAACGTATGGGTCGTATCCCACCAATACTCCCTCATAGCCTCAACAAGGCCCATCACCTTCTGGGTCCCTCCAACAGCCTGCACAGCATCAAAAAATGGGCCAAAACCTAGAGCCCGGATCCGCTCTCTGACCACGCCACCCGGCGGAAGCATCCCCCAAATCTCTCCCACGGCCTTTGTGGACCCGCGAGATTTCATCCTCTCCAGGTAAGCACAACAAAGGTATGTTACTCAACTGGCAGTTTATAAACATGCAATATAATTAGAGTGTTCATTCAGGCTTTATTTATTTGTCTATGTGCGTATATGCTTGCCGTCCCCAAATAATAATCAACAATCTCAGAAATTAAATTATCACAAACGATCAATTTAATTTAACTCAGTCTCAATAATTAATGCAACGGGTATAAAATACACAAAATACTCAAAAGCGTTAGAGGCCTTTACCTCCGTCGTCGTCATCAAGTTCCCGCCGGACCAATGTTTGTTGACGCCCGCGTACAAGTCGAAGTGGTCACCCATCTGAAAGTACCACTCATCGGGACGGAAATTTCTTGAAGCCATCCGGGCTCGTTATTGATGTGGTCCCACGTTTTCCTGAGGTCCCGCATCCTCTTCCTCCTCAAATTGTTGCCCCGCAGCTTCACCCTGCTCAAATTGTGGTCCCGCACCCATGCCATGCTCATAGGGTTGCTCTGCACCAAAGATATCTCTAAAATCCATCACCACAAAGTCAAAATATCAAAAGAAACTCGAAAAATCTCCCTTTTCCTAATTTGGCTCGACAATGAAAGAAAGAAAGTGAGAGAGAAAGAGACAGCCGGCGGCTGTTTAAAGGGTTTATCCAGTGACAGGTCTAGCCGCGCGGCCACTCTTACCGGGCGACGTGGCTCGTTCTCAGCCATCCATCCCGCGCACGCACGCGCAATCCTCGTCAAGTTTGAACAGCTAATCAGCACGACTGGCCACGCGGCCAGTTCAGCCCCCTGACGCCAAAATTTGCACTTTAGTCCCTCCGTTTGTTTTTTAACCAGAATTGAGCGATCTTAATCAAACTTAACCAAAAAATTTGACCGAAACTCACTAAAGTCAGCCCGGAAAGCCTAAAAATTCCAAGTCAATCTATAATTAACGGTCCTAAACCCTAAAGATTATAAATTGAAGGTCGGAACCTCCGTAATCCCTAAAAATTCAAAATCAATCTATAATTAACGGTCCTAAACCCTAAAGATTATAAATTGAAGGTCGGAACCTCCGTAATCCCTAAAAAACAATCTAAATCAATCTATAATTAACGGTCCTAAACCCTAAAGGTTATAAATTGAAGGTCGGAACCTCCGTAATCCCTAAAAATTCTAAGTCAATCTATAATTAACGGTCCTAAACCCTAAAGGTTATAAATTGAAGGTCGGAACCTCCGTAATCCCTAAAAATTCAAAATCAATCTATAATTAACGGTCCTAAACCCTAAAGGTTATAAATTGAAGGTCGGAACCTCCGTAATCCCTAAAAATTCTAAGTCAATCTATAATTAACGGTCCTAAACCCTAAATGTTATAAATTGAAGGTCGGAACCTCCGTAATCCCTAAAAATTCTAAGTCAATCTATAATTAACGGTCCTAAACCCTAAAGGTTATAAATTGAAGGTCGGAACCTCCGTAGTCCCTAAAAATTCCAAAGAAGCCCAAAAAGCTCAAAAATTCTGAAAGAAGCCCGAAAAGCTCAAAATTTTTGAAAGAAGCCCGGAAAGCTCAAAAACTCCAAAGCATAATTGAAAGCCCGAAAAGCTCAAAAATTCTGAAAGAAGCCTGGAAAGCTCAAAAACTCCAAAGCATAATTGAAAGCCCGAAAAGCTCAAAAACTCCAAAGAAGCCTGGAAAGCTCAAAAACTCCAAAGCATAATTGAAAGCCCGAAAAGCTCAAAAATTCTGAAAGAAGCCCGGAAAGCTCAAAAACTCCAAAGCATAATTGAAAGCCCTGTAAGTACCCCAATCTGAAATTGACCAAACTTAGAGGTAGCCTTAGCACCATTTCAGGGATAAGCTAATAGGCCAGGACCTCCCTAGGATAAGCCATAAATTCCAGGACTACACTGGGATTAAATTTGGAAAAATCCAGAAGCTCGCCAAGCTGAGCCGTACGGATGGTTTGGGTACTTGAGGGGTTAAGCCGTACGGATGGTTTGGGCACCCTTAGTCCCTATAAATAGAACCCCTTGCTGATCATTTCAGGGGGGAGAAACATTAGAACTAAGCTTACTCTGTCGAATTCACCTCAGATAGTGTGAGTAAGAGTGAACAAAGAGTGAAAGAGAGAAAGGAAGATTGGCCTAAACCAAGATAGGTAAAGCCACCTTCTCCCCCTCCCTTCTCTTCATCTAAGAACTCTATTTTATCTTTGATCTTGCAATTTATTGTTGATCTTTACATTTTATAAGTCTTGTCCATATCAAGCAATCCTTACATTCTTGCAAGCCTTGTCCATTCAAGCAATATATATATATATATATATATATATATATATATATATATATATATATATATATATATATATATATATTACTATTTACATTTCCTAGTCCAAGCCATGAGATGATCAAAGGTGCCCTCTATACTTTGTGTGGAAGAGGTTCAAACCTAGCTTGATCATGGCTTGTTGATTGTTCATTTACATTCTTGTCATGGATGATGTTCTTGTTGCTTATTTTGTTCATTTTAAGCCATGATGATCATTTGGATGATAAAGTTTCCATCTTTATCATCCAACACTTGGTCTAGCCTCAAATCCCCCTTTGGGGTCATAAAGATCAAGTCTTTTATGTTGTCCCAAGGTTATATTGGACTTAAGGATCCACTATTGTGGTGAAAGTTCAAGTCTTTTTGCTTAAATTGAAAGAATGGCCATGATGATCATGAGAGGTGATGAAACTTTAGTGTTCATTATCCTTTCCTTTGATCTAGGCTAAAATCCCATTTTGGGTCACAAAGATTCAATCTTTATATCATATTTTTGTCCCTTAAAGGTTATTAACCCATAAAATGCCATTTTGATGATAAGGTCCCAATCTTTGATCACCAAATGGTCATTTTGGCCCCAAGGGCATGTTCATCACTTTTTTTCTTAATTTTCTCCAATGATTGCTTTTGATCACACCCAAATACTTGTTTTGGGGACTAAGTGATGTTCATCAAGCATAGGAATGATGGATTTAAGTCTCATAATTTGTTTGGAATAAACTGAGATCATAACAGTTCTGTTCAGTTTCAGCAGAACACTCTGTTTCTGCCTGGCACTGAACTGTCTTTGAACAAACTGTAAAATGCCCAGGAATGCTCCCTTTAGCCGTACGGCTGCTTTGGGGTTAGAGGGAAAAATGTCTGTTTTGCCCTCTGATCACCATAACTTTTATCAATCACCCCATTTTTCAGTTAAGTTTTGCAATAAAGATAACAGACAGAAGTTTTTTCGGTTAAATACACACACACACATGCACTTTGAAAACTAACTAGGGAGACTCGGCTTACCGAGGCACTTTGGGTGAACTTTTCCATGTTATTCCCAAAGTGTAACCTGACCTCCGAACTGAAATCTCGTAACCTTTTCATTTGTTGGGTTAAATAATTAACGAATGTGGCGACTCTGTTAAATGTGAGCCTTTGTGTTTGAGAACCATCCCGATGACACTTTCCTTTTTCCGCGGCGGGGACCTTACAGTGGCGACTCCGCTGGGGAGTTAAGTGTTTCCAAACTTCTTTCTAGAAACTTTGGGGACATTTATGTGTGGGTCAAACTCCCGTTCCCGTTAGTTGACTTTTGGCATATTTGTGTGTGTTTGATGTTTTTGTTTGGACTGTTTTGAGTACATACGTTCTGGAAATGCAATAAACTGGAGCATGATGATCAGAAGTTGGAGAAACTGAGAAAAATCTCCACCCTCTTGCTTTAGCCGTACGGCTACTTTGGGTAGGGGGTCAGAATGTTGCAAATTAACAATTTTGTGCAGGGCTGCAACATTCTGGATGCCCCTCTGCTTCTGCTTGTCCAGGTTCCAATTTTACAGTCTTACTTGTGCACATTACCTTCATTCTTTTGGCCAAAACTTGATTTAAAAAAAAAAAAAACTTGGTTATGCATGATCTTTTGTCAATAAAAATGGTTTCCAAAGCCTCATTGTGCATAACCTTTTTTTTTAAAGATTTCTCGAGTTTTCTTGTTGTGCACAAATTACTTTGTACAAATGGTTTCAATGTAAAAAAAATTGTTCTTTTGCAAAATGTTTGATTCAAAATTCTTTGTTGTACACAACTTGGTACGTGTACAAGTTTTGGTCTTTGTTTGTTCATATTTCTTGATTTGTTGTGTGTATAAATTGTTTAATCCATGCTTGTTCATACTTGTTCATATCTTGTTTATGCCATGCTCATCATATCGAAAAACGAATTGAAAATCTCTATTTTAACTCAAAAGGGAACATAGAATGGCTTCACACGACGCGCACTTGACCTTGCACGTTCCAAATGCCCTTTAAACCCGAGATGGATGCCACGATGCAGCTTATTGGGTGCTCTTGTTCCCTTCAACGCGTGCACGGGTCCATTCTACCTTCCCTTCCGAGCCGAGTCAACCACACTTGTCCGTGACACATAAATACCGTGACTATGGTTGGTTTTTGGTCTAGTCCACGTTACCACGTCCTTAATACGTGTCCAAAGTTAATTGTGGCCAAGTTAATGCCCGAGTTGTGACTCCTTGATGTAATGCAAGCGTGGCCTAACCAGCCTTCAACTCGTATGTTAATGACGACCACAATTAGCGAAGGTCATATGCTAAGGATAGGGTAACACCGTGTCGTTAATGTTGGTAGTGGTGCCCTAGGCACGTTTAATAAACGTTGTAATTTTTATCATTTATTTCATATCAATAAAGAAATGTTCTGATTATTATTGTTGTTCATGTTTACTTATAATAATCTTCGTCCCTAGTACTTGTTAAGCACTAGTATAAAGGCTAAATGATCATGGGATGATCATGTTAGATTTATGGGTACTTATTTGGAACAAGGTACTGGACATGACCCGCCGTATGAGATTTATGTCATGGTCTATGTCGAACATATATCTCATATTAGTTATGTCATTTGAATCCTTAGACATGAAGTTATTATAGTCTTCCACTTGATGAACATTATGTTTGACATATTCAAACGCTACCTTAACACGATGGTTATAAAGGGTATGATTGGCATAATCGGATTCTCGTAGGGAAGAATAATAAGCTATGTGGATTTGTCCCTCCACGGAGAGATGTCAAGCTTGGACCCCTCGAAGGAATAATGTTGATGAAATGTTCGGCCGGACTCAAATGGATTGATTGGATCAATAGCATTTGAATTATCAACATATTCGCATAAAGAACGACTGTGATTAATTGAACGTTTACTCATGCCCAAACAGTTGCGCACGACTGCACTTCTCTCTCTACCACTCTCTCAAAATTGATCCTTGTGCTTCTTCTTTTTCTTCTATCGACCACAATTAGGTTTTTTTTTTCCCACTGAATTTCCTGCTATTTTGACATTCGTTGTTGTTTCCCCGCAGATTGAAAGCCAAACTCGGGTTAGCTGTCCACCGTTACTTCACTGCTGAACAAGTTCTTCAAACGTTCAAAAGGTATTGTCTTTCGTGAACATTATCGAATTTCTGCATTTTGCTCAACTTCTCATCCAACCGATCCCCTATCTCAGCTTGCCTTCAGTGGACTCCCCGTTCGATTATCTCTCACATTTATTTTTTACCCAATTGGTGGATCTTTTCATGTTGTCTGTGATCTAATAATGGTATTCTGAACCACTGATTGTGATGTCTTTTATGTGTTCATTTTTTTTAATAGTTGCAGTAATTCCTTTTTAAATTATCTTAAATTTCAGTCCCTAATTCCAAGTTCATAAGGCCTTTGAAATCATTTTTTGTGCAATGATACTTGAACCAGTTTTTAATTCAAATACCTTATGTGTATGCTTTTTGCGATTGTAATCATAAATTGGTTTTTTTTTAGGTTTTTTTTATTGATCTGTTGCTCTTTAACTTTAGCCTTACTTTGTTTTTCTCAAATTTAATGGCAAATAAAATAAGAGGTTTACCCCAATTTCTCTATAACCTCTTCGATATACAGGCACGGCATGGACTTCTCTGCTGCATTGAAATTTCTCTCTACCCTCTTCCGATATACAGGTACTGCACGGCACGACCCGACTTCATTGAACAGCTGGTTTTGTAAAGTCTGTTCATATATGTAGTATTTCTTTCTCTTTCTCCCGCTTTACATATATATGCTTCATATACCTATATTTGAATTTCTGAATTTTATCGTTCCATTGTAAATTGACTAAATACTCTTAACACAATGTTTTTAAGAAGTTTAAGCTGGGTGGAGCTCACTATATCCCCTTCCTCCTTCCCTGATATAGTGACACCGAAAGAATCAAGTGTTGCTCATAAAGACTATGGCTTTGTATACATCTATAAATATATCCCACAAATTTTAAAAGTAATTACTCACTCCGTCCCAAAATGATCTTCACACTTTTTTCGACGTTACTACGAAGGAACTTTGAGCAATGATTTCAAGTTAATTCAATTATCCTAATGGAAATCTAAAATTTGTTATTGATACACCATCAACAATACTATCAATAACAAGTTTTAGATTTTCATTAGAATAATTGAATCAACTTGAAATCATTGCTCAAAGTTCCTTCGTAGTAACGTCGAAAAAAGTGTGAAGATCATTTTGGGACGGAGGGAGTATAATCTTTTATATACTCCCTCCGTCTCAGCTCACTTGACACTTATTTTCATTTTGGTCCGTCCCAACTCACTTGACACTTCTCAAAATAGCCTACTTTTTATAATTTTACATTCACTCTACCCCACCACTCATTCTCTATCTTCATTTTCCACCACTCAATTTATTCAACCAACACTACTATTTACCCCACTCATTCTCTCTCTTCATTTTCTACCACACATTTTCCTTATTTTATTCTTTTTTCTTAGTTATTGTGCTCACCTCTTGGGTGTCAAGTGAGGTGGGACGGAGGGAGTATATAATTAAAAACCCCTCCCTATTGATACGTTTCAGAGGGTTGGGGTGAAATCCTTATTTTGATACTCCCTCCGTTCCAAAATAATATATTGATCATAAAAAGCAATACATTGAAGGTTCTCATGTTAGGTTGGGGCAGTACCCAGTCACAACATAGCATTTGTATACTGCCTATGTGATTTAAGTTTAATTTCCAATAATTATACTTCCTAAATTTGTGTACTTCTAATGCTATTATAGTTACATCATTCTTCTTCTTCTTCTTCTTCTTCTTCTTCTTCTTCTTCTTCTTTTCATCCTTTTATAGGATTTGGAGAGTATGCATAGGTCACAACATTCAATAAATAAAAAACAGTAGTACTACGGCATTTAATTTAATTTATTAACTTCAAAAATATTCACAAAGTTTTTAGCAAAAGCAAAAGTGAGTTTCTCATTTACTATTTCCAGTTCTCTTAGTGTGCATTGGTAGATAACATTGGCATTTATCTAATTTGATGAGTTTTTTCTTAATTGAACAAAGTACATAGGGATGGCAATTGACGAGTAGAATGATTTGTTGTCAGTGAAAGGATTATTTGACGCCAAGGCACTGGCGGAGAAGCTGAAGAGGCGAGTGAACATCGTGCAACCAAAGAAAGAAGGTGGTGGTAGTGGCGGCAAGGCTAAGAGTGGCAGTGATGGTGGTGACAGCAAGAAGGAAGGGAAGAAGGGTAGAGAGGAGAGAACCGGGAATTTGTAGGTACTTAGTATTAAGAGGAAAGTTAGTAGGAAGGGGGAGGGGTGACGGGAAAGAGGAAAGTTGGTGTAAGGGGATTACTATTGAAGAAAAATTCAAATTGTAGGATGTTGTTCCCATTTTCATATGGGTATGCGTACCAACCATGAATTTGAGACAGAAAAAGTATTTATTTACACTTTTTGCGGCATGTTGCTTATGGCACTCGCTTTCCCATCAACACCATGCGAATAATGATTGAAAGTCTTATTACAAAAAATTGATAATACTCATTAATAATTAATAATGATAATAATTAAATAATTAAAATATTAATAATTTGATATTTAGTAACAAATAATGATCATATAGTCACTAAGCACCGCTACCATCACCTGATCACAACCATCCTACTACCATTACAAACACAACCGCCACCAACAACGACACCACCATCATTATACCATCGTCACTACTTATACCACCATCACTACACCTACCAAAAAACACCATCTTATCTAAGGCTCCATTGTTTCGCGGAAAACAACTTTCGAAAAAATGATTTCCTGGAAAATGAAAACGTTTTGGAAAATGACATAAACATGTTTTTGGTTGTTTGGTAAATCTAAGGAAAATGTTTTCCGGAAAATATTTTCATATGAGAAAGTAACAATTGAAAGGCAACCGATTATATACGTGAATTAAAAATGTACCACTTTTTTTATAAAAGAATGTACCACTCTTTTTTTTTTAATTTCAAAATTAACATAAGATTGACAAAACTAAAACTAATGTTACATTTTGTAATAAATGAATGTAATATTTTTTTTCCAATTGTAACAGTTTATATTATTAAATGTAACATTATATCTAAAATGTAACAATTTTTACTGAGAAAGTGACAATCGAAATTCAAACTGTTATATATGAATTTTTATTGTTTTTTTTTTTTTTAAAAAGTAACATTTACCAAATAAAATTGTTACATTCATTTATATAGAAAAATTATAATCATATATGTACTCTGTTACACTTTAATTGTTACTTTTGTCATAAGGGTGTTATATCCCAGTTGACGAGCAACTCAATTTTTTGTGTCTTAAAAAATATGTTTTTTATAAAAAAATCAAACCATATCACGACCTATCTATTTTGATTCGTCTCGTCGAGACGAACACGACGGTATTTTTAATTTTTTTTTCCAAGTTATAAATCTCAAAATATAACATGTTAAAGTTATTGGAGGTTTTATTTTTTAAAGAATGCCACGTGTCATGCTTACATTTGTGGTTGAACGACATGGACTAAACCGAGGTGCAATATGCTCACCCCAGGTCATTTATCAAGGGCCAGGACAGCCCAACAAGGGTCGATGCCGAGGTAAGACTCACAAACCGACATGCCTCGACAGCCCATAGGCCGGGAACGCCGGCGTCACCAAGGCCGAGGTGTCACAAGGCCTTATTCCTAAGCTCGATCTCTACCACAAGACGAGATAGATACGGGCCGGCCCATTAACACTATTACCATCCCTATATCAATGGGGGGCTACCAACGGAGTTATATTACAACTCTAACATTAAGGATCCTTATCTAAACAAGGATATTTCTTCTACAAGATAACGGGTATATCATGATCCTTATCAGGATTCTATCTCCAAGGAATACGAGTCCCACAACAATACGGGCTCCATGGCTTTCATAACAATTCAGGACTCATTCACACACGTCTATATAAACAGGTCCTCTACACAGAAAACGGGTAACAAAACTTTTTGGCTCTCAACTAGTCAATAGATTTCTCTATTTTCATATCACCCGAATTCTTACTCCCACGCCGGAGGGCCTTCGCCGGTGAAGCCCCGGCGTAGTTTACGTGTGTTCATTGTGTGCAGATCCATACGAGGAAGTTCTCATTGCTGGGTTTATCCGAACCGCTAGACGAAGGGCTGATCCGACACGTTTTTTGCAGCATCAGTTTGGTTCCGAGTTGTTGGGAGAGGCCGGGATAAATAAAGGGATAGGCCGAGAAGCTCTCATCGCAGCTCAGGATTCAGTAAACAGCTCATAATGGATTTGCAGGAGAGGATGGAGAATATAGAGATGAACCAGGGGCAGAGAAAGCCCAAGACCGACTATGATGCGATGTGTCCATTCGCTCAATGGATCAAGGACTCTCCACCCAATCCCCGGCTGAAGCTCCCTGTTGGGTATGCTTATCACTTAACCCTCCTACTTGTGTTAGAATTGATTGATACCATCACCTATTGGTATTTTTATGGACTTTAGGACCTTATGTAAGAATTTTATAACTTCAATTTTATCCAAGTCCATTTTATAGTATAGGCTTAGAATTTAGGACTTGAAGCTTTGAAGGATCGAAGATTTTCTAAGCAGGATTCATTTCACTGTGCAAGATGTTCTATGCGCAGGTCGCCACTGCGCATAGATCTCTTCCGCAGCCTTTGACCCTTCTAAGTTTTCAAAGGTTTTATTCCCCAACTCAGAAATTGAGATCTTCCTTTAGTATGACCAAGCATAATGCGCATGCTCATCATGCGCACCGGAAATGCGCAGGCCTTTGTGCGCGCACGCTCAACCTTGGTCAAAATTCTTATCTCCTAATCTCATATTCTAGAAGCTTGGAAAGCGTCAAGACAAGCTACGCTTTCTGGATTGAGGCAAAATGTTGAGGTGTGCACAAACGACAAAATAAGCACACTCAGCAACACCATTAGTGGAGACACGCTTCAACGGTCATATTTCAAAAGAAGACAGCTGTCATCCTTATGAAAGAAGTTTTGAATTTGGTCTTCATGCTCTATCTCCAACAGCTCAAAGATACCTGCGCACCAATCATATTGTGCTAGGTCATCTACATTAATCAGAGCTCCAACTGCTCAGAGATACCTGCGCACCAATCATATTGTGCCAGGTCATCAACCTTGATCAGAGCCCCAACGGCTATAAAGGACACCTGCGCACCAATCACATTATGCCAGCTCATCGTCCTTGCTCAGAGCACCAACGGCTAGTTTTAAGCTCCCGGCTATAAATAGCCTGCTCATCTCCATTTCCAAGTAGCTTGATTTGCAAGACTGCTTCTTCAGCTTTCAGCTTGAGTGCTGGAGTGCTTGTTAAGCCAGAGCTAGAGTTTCATGCTTCATTGAGAAACCTTGAAGATCTGAAGACCGCTGCTCAACATTTCCAGATTCATTAGAACATCCTTCAAGATCTTCAAACCTTCAAACTCCTGCTCACATCAAAAGCTTTATATCACCAGAATTCTTTGTGCTCTCCATCTCTTATATTCATAGAGCCCAGAATTTCTGTCACACACACACCTCTTGAAGCTTTGATCATTCCGATCTAACTTCTAGAGATACACCGGTTTAGTCTAGGATTTGCTCTTCAACGTATAGATTTAGATTTGAGTTTAGATTCATTGTAATCTTGTAATCATTACTCATATCAATATAAATCACATTAGAAAATCCAAGACTAACCATCTTGGTAGAGGACGTAGATCTTTCCTTGATCGAACCTCTCCACATAGTGTGTTTATTATTCTTACTGTTTATTTCATGCTTAACTTTTATGTATTACTGCTTTGTTTGATCTTTCAGATTGCTACACTTTACTGCTGTAATTGTTATTGCTCATTTGCCTTAGAACCATTTTTGCGCCACACTTTAAGCCAAACTTAGCGCGTGCGTTTTTAGTCCCTGCGCAGTGCTGCTTTAAATTTCCGCTGTGCATTTCACACTCTCTCTGCGCGCTATACTTAGCTTATTTGAGAACTGTGCGTATAAGCCATTGATTTGCAAAAGGGTTTGAAAAGAATTTTTAAAACGCTATTTACCCCCTCTCTAGCATTTTTCATACCCTTGTTGCCCCTTTGGGACCAACAAATGGTATCAGAGCGAACACCTTTATAAAATATTTCTGTTTTTCAAGCTTAACAGCTTGGGTGCCGATTCAATATGGCTTCAAAATCTTGGGCAATGGCTAACAATTCACTTGTTCCTGCGCCTGCTCAAACCTCAGATCAAATTCAGAAAGTTCTCCAAGATGGTGGATCCTCATGCACAACCTCATGTTCTCCCTCAATAGTGACTCAAATAAAGATGATGACTTGGTCTGCCACAACTGCAGAATGCAAGGACATTTCGCTTCAAAATGCCCTACTTCAAAATTTGAGTACATGAAGAGGAATACTGCGCAGAAATAGTTTTAAGCAGCGTGGAATGGTTGCTGATGAAAACTGCGCAGAGAAGGAACTGAAGACTTGGATAGAGACTAACACTGAAGACAACGATGCTGACTCTGAGGATGGACTGCTCTGCTTAAGTGGCAAATGCTGACAATGATTCAGAAGCTGTTTCTGAAATGGAACCCGAGCATGCGCCAAGGACAATCAAGAAAAGTTCCACCTTCACTCAACTAGTGGAAATGGGACACCTTCACCAAGCAGACAGAACGGCAAGTATCTATTTGCCAGAGCAAACCTGACAAAGCTGCGTTATCACCAACTCCGCAGCAGCGCAAGGAATCTTTTAAAGTGTGCTGAACTTAAATGATAATGATATCTCTGCTGTAGAAACGCAAGTCAATGTTCCAACAAGCAGAAAAGGTCTCCTGCTTCACTGCTCACCCTCAAGCGCATATTTGGTATCGACAGTGGATTCTAGACACGACTGGAGATGTCAACGCTCTTGAAGATGTGTGTGAAGGAAGAGGTCACTCAGTAACTTATGATGACAACAACAAAGGGCACATAGTTGGATATGGAAGAATCATCAAAGATAAAATATGCATTGAGAAAGTTGCGCACGTAGAAGACCTCAAGAACAACCTCCTCTCCATATCACTATTCTGCGATAAAAGTCTAGAATGCCATTTCACTGCTACGCACTGCTATATCAAAGATGGCTCATCTGGACTAACTTTGCTCACAAGGACTCGTAAGACCAATGTTTCCATTATTGATCTTACTGCTAGATATTCTATCACTAATCTCTGTTTTGTAGCAAAGAAAGTAAGTGAAAGCAGCCTAAGCAATCTTTCTCCAGCAAGATTGCATCCTCAACTTCATAATGCTTACAACTGCTTCACATAGATCTGTTTGGACCGATCACCACCTCGTGCATTGAAGGAATTTAATATACATTAGTTGTGGTGGATGACTATCGTAAGCGTTAGATACACATGGGTCGATGTAATGATATCCAAAGACGACTGCTATGATATCTCGACTGCTTTCCTTCAAAAGCTCCAAACTCAATATTGTAATGTCCATGGAATTAATCACAATATCCCTGCTGTTGGAGTTCCTCAACAAAATGGCGTTGTGGAAAGAATCGTACGTTGATTGAGGCTGGAAAGACAATGAAAGCAGAAGCAAAGCTTCGAAAGTATTTTTGGGATGAGCTATCAACGCTGCATGCTCTGCTTAGAATAGATCCCTCATCAATAAAGCATATAACAAGACTCCATATGAGCTATGGAGAGGAAGAGCGCCCAACATTGCTTTCTTCAAGATTTTTGGCTGCAAATGCTATATCCTCTACAACGGCAAAGAGCATAGAGGTAAATTCGACGCCAAAGCAGATGAAGGTATTTTCATTGGGTATGCCAAACATTCTAAAGATTTTCGTGTTTTCAATAGAACTACTCTAGTAATTGTAGAATCTGTAC
This sequence comes from Campanula takesimana, assembly GCA_026119855.1. Lineage (NCBI taxonomy): Eukaryota > Viridiplantae > Streptophyta > Magnoliopsida > Asterales > Campanulaceae > Campanula > Campanula takesimana. The sequence goes on from JAOWBW010000105.1 coordinate 1,322,379, forward strand.
ATGTTACTTTCGATGAACATTCTCTCCTTGAGCCACATTTGGCTCCAAATGATTCTGATGATTCTGCTGCGAATGATGAGATAGGTACGCAGCCTCAAACTGCACATGCGCAGAATGGTAATCAAGATAATTAAAATCAGAATCAACCAAGTCCATCTCATGCGCATACACCAGATGCTGCGCCAGAAGTTACAACTCCTGATGCGCAAACCCCTCCTCCTGCGCATGATGTTTCTCCGCTTCAGCAAATCACTTTTGATGACCTTGATGCTGGCGCAAATGATATACCCATTAAAGATCTTTGTATTCCTACTACTCAACCTAACCTACCTCCTGAGGTTTGTGAAGTTAGAGATCATCCAACATCAAACATCATTGGTGATCTCAATGTAGGGGTTCGCACTAGGAGAGCATCGAACTTTGATGATGAATATCATTCTTTTATCTCTCAAATCGAACCAAAGAAGATTGATGAAGCGCTCCTTGATTCAAGCTGGGTTACTGCTATGCAAGAAGAGCTTAACCAATTTGAGCGCTGCAAGGTTTGGACTTTAGTTCCCAGACCTCATGACCAAGGAGTTATTGGTACAAAATGGGTATTCAGAAACAAGATGGATGAGAATGGAAGCATCACAAGAAACAAAGCAAGGTTGGTTGCGCAAGGCTATAGGCAAGAGGAAGGAATCGACTACGAGGAAACGTTTGCGCCTGTAGCAAGACTTGAAGCCATAAGAATTTTCTTAGCTTATGCCTCTCACAAGAAATTCAAGCTTTATCAAATGGATGTCAAGAGCGCATTTCTCAATGGTGAACTCCAAGAGACGGTCTACGTAGCACAACCACCTGGATTTGAAGATAGCAGATTTCCAAATCATGTCTTCAAGCTTTAAAAAGCTTTGTATGGACTTAAGCAAGCTCCAAGAGCATGGTACAATACGCTATCCAAATTCCTACTAGAGAAAGGCTTCAAGCGCGGTAAAATCGATACAACTCTTTTTATTGCTAAGTATAATGATCATTCTTTACTTGTTTAAATTTATGTCGATGATATTATATTTGGTTCTACTAATGAGTTACTTTGTAAGCGCTTTGAGAAGCTCATGAAAAGCAAGTTTGAAATGAGCATGATGGGAGAACTCACTTTCTTCCTCGGGCTGTAAATCAAGCAATTAGATGATGGCATCTTCATAAATCAAGCCAAATACACAAGAGACTTGATCAAGAAATTTGGACTTGAGAATGCAAAAGCATACGACACTCCAATGGCCACGGGAAATAATCTTGATAAAGACTTAAAAGGTAAGAAAGTTGATCAAACTTTATATCGAGGTATGATTGGCTCTCTCCTATACCTTACTGCAAGTAGGCCAGATATTATGTTTAGTGTTTATGTCTGTGCGTGCTATCAAGCGGACCCTAGAGAAGTGCACTTAGCTGCTGTTAAACGCATTATTCGTTATCTTTCTGGAACTGTTAACCTTGGACTTTGGTACACCAAAGATTCGAATTTCGATTTGTTAGGTTATTCAGATGCAGACTACGCAGCATGCACAATTGACAGGAAGAGCACAAGTGGAACTTGTCATTTCCTTGGAAATCGACTTGTTGTGTGGGCAAGAAAGAAGCAAGCTGCTGTGTCCATCTCCACTACAGAAGCTGAATACATCGCTGCTGGAAGCTGCTGCTATCAAATCCTATGGATGAAGCAACAACTAGTGGACTATGATGTTCATGAAGAAAACTGCCCAATTTTCTGCGATAATATGTCCACTATAGCAGTCTCCAACAATCCTGTCATGCATTCGAAGACAAAGCACATCGACATCAAATATCACTTTCTCAAGGACCACGTAGAAAATGGAAACATTCATTTAGAGCACGTGGGCACAAATAATCAAATTGCTGATATCCTTACAAAGGCTCTTGACGCAAAGCGATTTATCTTCTTGAGAGGAGAAATGGGTATGCTTGAACTCAGCTAACTTGTCCATATGATTTATTTTCACTAATGATCTTGTGTTTGCTTGATAAGAATTCAACCGGTCAAGTTTCATGCTCCTGCGCAACTACTGCGCAATACAGTACTGCGCAAACACTACTCCTGCGCAGGAAACAACAGTTCTAAGATTTATAGAATCTCTGCGCTATCTATGCGCTGCGCATAACTATCTATGTGCAATAATCGTGGATCGCAGGTAAGTACTCTATTCATTAGAAATTGCACTTAGGTCCCTGACTGAAAAGTCAACGCTAATTCACAAGGGTACTTGTGTAATTAAAATTTTCCCTCGCCTTAATTTTTGAATTTTCTTGGGAAATTACGTTTCTACCCCTGCGCATGTCACATTGTCATCAATGCAAATGGCCATTGATTGACAGCGCACATCCTTTCCTACCAAATCATTTATGTGGGAAATGAACCAATTGAGACTGGTCCTTAGGCTCTGACACACGCGCGCATAGGCTTGCACATGCGCGTTCCCTAAAGTGACACGTGGCATTGCTATCTTGCGCCACATCACTTTTCCCTTAAATTCCTCCCTGCAATCGTGCGCCTAAACCATTTTATCTTCCTTCCCTACTTAAACTGATTTTCTCTCTTCTCTCTAACTCGCTCTCTCTCTCTTTCTCTCTCTCTCTAACCCCTTCACTCTCAAACCTTCATTTTCATCTCATAAACTCTCAACCTTCAAACCTCCCTCCTTCTTCTTCTTCGTCTTTCAACCTCTTCAATGACGTCGAAGAAAAGCAAAACTCAAGAACCAGAAATCGTCCTCTCCGAGTCCTCTCATTCTGAACCAGAGAACTCTCAGAATGAACAACAATCACATCAAATAGAGCACCCCACCGTCAATGACATGGTATGATTTCTCAATTTCTTCTTAGATTTCTCATCATTTTTGCCATGGTTGTTCTTCGAAGCTTAAAAGTTCCCCTTTGTGATTGTGTGCTTGATTCTTCATCATTTTTAAAATTGTTTGTTGCTATGTGTTCGTTTTCCCTTGATCTACTCTTTCATGTCATTTATTCCATGATCAATTTGCATTTTGAGCACTTTCTTCAAGCTTTTTGGTTCAGAAACCTCCGAGCAGTCGAACGGTTATTATTCAGTTTCTGGGTTTGATTTTGTGTTGTTGACTTTAATGTTGACTTGGTTGTGTTCGTCCTTCTCCTACACTCATTTCGATGTAATTTTTTGTTGGATTTGGACAACTTTTGATCTTTGGTGTTCTTGATGTTCTTCGTGTTCTTGATGTTCTTCTGTGTTCATCAAGTTCTTGATTTTTCTCTTATGCTTTGCTTCGCTTAAGAATTCCCAGGTGTTTGTGTTTTACGCATGCTTGCTTGTTTTTGCGCATATTTTATGTCTGCGCATATCTTTTTGTTTTCTAACTTTTTGCGCATACTTTCATGATCCTTGCGTATTCTTATATGATTATGTTGTACATCATTGTCTTTCTCTTATCATGGAACTTGTGCCAAGGTATATCTGCGTTATTTGCACATGCGCACAGCTCCATGCTCAATAGGATGTCTAATTCTATCTATTGTTTTACGCAGGGACACATTTACTTCATTCCTGGTTGGGAACTAATTCAGGCAGATCTCTCTCTAGACGCAGTTGGACGTCGCCTGCTGCATCTACTTAATTCCTCCGGCATTCTTCCATTGTTCACTCTTAATCAATCCTTCTACTTGCCAACTCTCATCGATGAATTCTTCCGAACTGCTAAAGTTGTCCCGGCAGAAATCGAAGGCAAACCAACGGAACTGATCATGGCCTCTGTTCAAAAATGCGATGTAATGGTTCATCCTAACCATATTCGTAGGCTCTGTAACTTCCAAGTTGTCAATACTCCAGTCAACTATGATAAGGTTCACCAAAATGGACTTGCGCAGAAGTTAATTGGCGTACCTTCTCTGAACAAGAAGTGGTCTGTATATAACAGAAAGGATTTTTGTGAGGTGATGTACCACCTATGCACCATCATTGGAGACTCCCTCAGCTGCAAGAATGGAAACAATGGGCATTTCATCCCCAAACAATGGGAATACTGCGCTGCCATCTTCAACGAAGTTCAAGTCGATTGGCCGCAGATTATCTTCAATGAGATTGTGAAAGGAATGAGCAGCTACGATAAAAAGCTGAATGCAGGAAAGACCAAGTACAGGACACACAGCAGGCTGCTCACCAAACTCTTGTTGACGTATAGCGAACTGGCCACCCTTGCTGAAGAAAAGTCAATCAAGAAGCAGTCTTGTGACTCAAAATATTACTCCAGAGGGCATCTCCAGACATTGCGCAGTGAGATTGGTAACGCTGACTACTAGCAAATCTGGCAATCAGACTCTGCTCCCAATAAGGAATCTTGGATAGGCCCAATCCCTGTGGCCAAGTCCAAAAAGCGCGCAGGTACTTCCTGTTGTGGATATGGCCCTCCACTACCCAAGCAAAACCACAAGAACAATAAGAGCACACAAAACAAAGTACAAGAAATCAAAGCAAGAAAAGACACATAAATTGTTTACCCAGTTCGTCAATATGTTTGACTACGTCTGGGGGCACTACCAAGCCAGGATCTTGTTCTATAATATGTTAAATCTGAGTTACAATGAGTTTAGGGGCGGAACTTTACTTAAATATGTGCCCAGGAATACAAACCTAACCCTAGATGGACAAAGGAACCCGAAAATTGGCCTAAATCCGAACCAGTTTTTGCCTCTCCCGACAAGTGGGCGGTCGCCCATAAAACTGCTCTCCGGATTGAACTGTCTGATTAAGTGGGCGGTCGCCCACCTTCACCTTGGGCGGCCGCCCAGAGAAACAGTCCCTCCGACGATTTTCTTCCTTTTTGCTCCGAAGTCTAGTCCCGGTTGGTCCTCTATTCCAACAATCTCCCACCTAGAGATCAACCGCGCATACAAGCCCCGTATCCGTTCTTCAACTCATCCTTGGTGTCGTCCTAGTGCTCACCTCGAACATGGTAGTGCCTTCCTGCTCTCCTATTCTCCAAGCCCAATTGAAGCTTTACACAGCTTCAACTTTTCAAGGTTTACCACCTTGGTCAACATGTCAGCCGGGTTCTCTGATCCCAAAATCTTCTCCAGCCTTAAGATCTTCCTCTCCAAGATGCCTGATGTAGTAAAACCTCAGCTCAATGTACTTCGTCCTAGAATGAAACGCCGGATTCCTAGCCAAGTGAATTGCACTCTGACTGTCACTGTAGAGAGCATTACCACTTCGCGTCTTCCCAAGTTCACCCAAGAAGTTCTGCAACCATACCATCTCTTTGCTTGCCTCTGTCACTGCCACATATTCTGCTTCCGCAGTCGACTGAGCCACGATCTTCTGCAATTTAGAAGCCCAGGAGATAGCCGTACCACCCAATGTGAAAACATAACCCGTAGTACTTCTCCTCTTATCAAGATCACTTGATGCCAAATCCGCATCCACATAACCCGCTAACACGACCTCCTTGCTTGAGAAACATAGAGCCTTACCAGCAGTACCCTTTAAGTAACGCATGATCCATTTAACCGCTTCCCAATGTTGCTTCCCAGGATTGCCCATGTACCGGCTGACTACTCCCACCGCATGTGCAATATCCGGCCTTGTACACACCATTGCATACATTAGACTCCCCACTGCCGAAGCATATGGAGTCCTCTCCATATTGTCACGCTCCTCCTTGCCCTTAGGTGAGTCCTTCTGGGATAGCTTGAAATGTATACCCAATGGTGTCCCTGTTGGCTTCGCCTCTTCCATGCAAAACCTTGCCAAGACTTTCTCAACGTATTCTGCTTGTGAAAGAACCAACTTACCCAACTCCCTATTCCGGTCAATCCGCATGCCCAAGATTTTTCTGGCCTCCCCCAAATCCTTCATTTCGAACCGTTCTGACAACTGAGCCCTCAATCTCTTTACCTCTCTACTACTAGAGCCCGCTATTAGCATGTCATCCACATATAACAGCAAGATTATATACCCATTGTCCGTGTTCTTGAAGTAGCAACAATGATCTGCCTCACATCTGATAAAATCAATATCGTGCATGAATCCATCGAACTTCCTGTACCACTGCCTAGGAGCTTGTTTAAGGCCATACAAGCTCTTAGTTAACCTGCAAACTAGTTCTTCGCTACCCTTAGACAAGTAACCCTCTGGTTGTACCATGTAAATTTCTTCCTCCAAATCCCCATTAAGAAAAGCCGTCTTTATATCCATCTGTTCCAGCAACAAGTTATCCGCCACTACTATCCCCAGAACCATTCTGATAGTGGTCATCTTCACAACAGGAGTGAATACCTCGGTGTAGTCAATACCGTACTTTTGCTGAAACCCTTTTACGACCAACCTTGCCTTGTAACGCTTACTGCCGTTTGCTTCCTCCTTGATCCGGTAAACCCACTTGTTATGCAATGCCTTCTTCCCCTTAGGAAATCTAATCAACTCCCAAGTTTTGTTGGCCTTCAATGAGTCCATCTCATCATCCATCGCAGCTTTCCACTTATCACAAAGTGCACTGCGAACAGCCTCCGCATAACATTCCGGTTCACCACTATCTGTCAGCAACAAATAGTAATTTGAAGGGGTATACCTGTCAGGTGATCCACGCAACCTGCTGGATCTACGCAGCGGAATATCCGGTTCCGGAGTATGTGGTTCATCTTCAGTGACCCCCTGACCTTGGTCATCATGAACCGTCCTGCTCCCACCCGAGTCTGGAATATCCACCTCTACAACCTCCGGTTCCGAACTAATATCATCAGATGCCCCCTTTCTGTCCTTGTACAATACCTGTTCATTGAATACCACATCTCGACTACGAATAATTTTATGGTTTTGGTCATCCCAAAACTTATACCCGAAGTCATCCCCACCATACCCAATAAACGTACATTTTACAGATTTTGCATCTAACTTAGTTCTATCAACAGAGTCAATATGAACATATGAAACGCAGCCAAATGTGCGAAGAAAGGACAGATTTACCCGCTTGCCACTCCATGCTTCTTCTGGAATTTCATTCCCCAATGGTACCGATGGTCCCCTATTGATCAAGAAAGCAGCCGTGTCAATCGCATATGCCCAGAACGTCTTCGGAAGTCCACACTTCAACCTCATACTTCTAGCCCGCTCGTTCAATGTCCTGTTCATCCTCTCTGCAACCCCGTTGTGTTGTGGTGTGCCCTTTGGAGTCTTCTCCATACGAATCCCATTCCCTGCACAATATTCCCTAAACTCCCCGAGCTCATACTCCCCTCCGTTATCTGATCTCAAGCACTTAAGCTTAAGTCCCGTCTGATTCTCCACCAAGGCCCTCCATTTCTTAAACACCTCAAATGCCTCATCTTTGTGTTTCAAGAAATAAACCCAGACCTTCCTTGTTGAATCATCAATGAAGGTCATGTAATATGACGCACCACCCAGAGAAGTTACCGGAGATGGTCCCCACAAATCCGTGTGAACCAGTTCTAACTTTGCTTCCCTAAAAGCCCTACCTGTCCTCGAGAAATTACTTCTCGCCTGTTTGCCAAACACACAGTCTTCGCAGATCCCCACGTCGACTGTCTTCAAACCCGGTAGTAGTCCCTTTGAGCAAAGTACCTTCATCCCCTTCTCATTCATGTGACCCAATCGACAGTGCCACAAATCAGTATCACCCTTGGCTGACGCCACCGCGATACTATCCTTGGTGTTATTCGCCAAATACAATGCCCCCTCCTTATCACCCCGAGCGATCTCACGATCCTCCTTGGTAATAACCCAGTTCCTGCAGCCGAATGTTACCTTGTAACCTTTTTCGTCCAACTGCCCAACTGATAATAGGTTCTTTTTCAAACCCGGAATGTGCCTGACCCCGTTCAGATGTAAGACCTTCCCGTCCGATGCTCCTATTCTGACATCCCCCTTCCCCTTGATTTCCAAAGGCTCGCCATCCGCTAGATAGACCTTACCGAAATCACCGGAAGTATAATTCTCCATCTCTTCTGCATGCCCGCAAGAGTGGAATGATGCCCCCGAATCCAACACCCATGATTCTAGTGCACTACTAACACTCAGAACCAGTACATCATCACCTTCGACTGTCACATTCACCGAATTGCCCCCACGATTGGGACAATCCTTCTTGTAGTGTCCTAACTCCTAGCAATGATAACACTGCACCGATCCTTTCGCAACCCTTGGTTTATCTCTGTTCTCCACGGCCTTGCCCTTACCACCCACCACGTTATCCCTAGATTCAGTTCTCCCTTGTTTGCTAGTACCCGGCCTTCCCCTGCTAGTAGTAGCTAAGGCCGATCCTGAAGCAGTCGATGTCCCCAACTTCTTCATGCGATTTTCCTCGCCCAAGAGAAAGTCTTTAACATCATCATACTTCAATTTGTTTTTACCTGCTGAAGCATTGATCGCTGTCACCGTCCCGCTCCAACTTCCTGGTAAAGACGCTAGCAACAAGCACGCATGAACCTCATCATCAAACGTAATTTCCAACGCAGTCAATGAGTCTATAACATCCATAAACTCATCGATGTGTTTAGCCAAGGATCCTCCCTCTTGCATCTTGAGACTACCCATCTTGCGTATCAAATCAACCTTGTTTGCAGCAGATGGAGTTTCAAATCTCTCAGTAAGATAATCCAATAGCTCTTTGGTGGTCTTCGCCTTCTTGGTAGTCTTCGCGATCCACTTTGACAAAGTAGATCTAACCACCCCTAGGGCCTTCCGATCCATGAGATCCCAATCTTGTTGCTTTTCTCCTTCAGGTTTGACACCCTTTAGAGGCTTATAGAGATCTTTGTTGTACAAGAGATCCTCTATTTGCATCCTCCAAAATCCGTAGTCAGAACCATCAAATTTCTCAACCGCCTGTTTGTCCTTGCCCATTCTTGATTGCTTGACAACACCCAATCGCTTGATAAACCAATCTTACGATTAAACCCTGATCTCCAACCAGAGATCTTGATACCAGTTGTTGTGGATATGGCCCTCCACTACCCAAGCAAACCCACAAGAACAATAAGAGCACACAAAACAAAGCATAAGAAATCAAAGCAAGAAAAGACACAGAAATTGTTTACCCAGTTCGTCAATATGTTTGACTACGTCTGGGGGCACTACCAAGCCAGGATCTTGTTCTATAATATGTTAAATCTGAGTTACAATGAGTTTAGGGGCGGAACTTTACTTAAATATGTGCCCAGGAATACAAACCTAACCCTAGATGGACAAAGGAACCCGAAAATTGGCCTAAAATCCGAACCAGTTTTTGCCTCTCCCGACAAGTGGGCGGTCGCCCACTTTGGTCCTGGGCGGTCGCCCATAAAACTGCTCTCCGGATTGAACTGTCTGATTAAGTGGGCGGTCGCCCACCATCACCTTAGGCGGCCGCCCAGAGAAACAGTCCCTCCGACGATTTTCTTCCTTTTTGCTCCGAAGTCTAGTCCCGGTTGGTCCTCTATTCCAACACTTCCCAACCTGCCCAAGCGCAGGAAGCCCCAGAAGATGCGTATAAACGCAAGGGGAAGGGCATTGCAACGCCCATTACAAAGAAGAGCAAAGACATCCCCCTCGTTCAATCTATCAAGGGGATATCTATCAAAGATTCCGATCCTACTCCTGCTCCTAAAAGATAATCCTCCAAGAAATGCAAGGCTGATCTCAGTGGCGATTCAGAAGATGCTGCAGTTCAGGGGGAGCCATAGCTCAAAGTGCACAGCAGAGCAAAAGAATTGAAGAAGCGCCGCACTAGTTCCGCAGCCTCTGACAACAGTGATCTTTCTCCAGTTGTTAAACCTTCTACGGCTCCTAAGATCTCTACCTCTTCATCGACTGAACTGCGCTAGATAGTGCAAGCCCTGCACTCTGTTCAAGCGAATCAAATTGCTACGCAGTTGCAGCTGAATCAACTCCTTACTGCTCAAACTTCTTTGCTGTACCGTCTTGATATGCAGCATTTGGAGATTGATACCATTAAGGGGGAGAAAGCGAAGGAGGAAGCAAAGGCAAAGGCAAGTGCAAAGGAGAGAACGGAGAGTGAGAGTGCTAAGAATGCAAAGGCAAGTCCATCTGAACATCCATCTGAGCCTGTGCAAGAAAAGGCGCAAGAACAAGTTCCTGTAACCTTGGATCGACTTTTCCTGGACTCCCTAAGAACCATCAGCGCCCAGCTCAAAAACGTCAGCGCACTACTCACTAATGTATGCACCTTCGGAGCAATTGATGGTGGATCAGGGAGATACTGAAAAAGGTAAAGAAAACCCTTGCAGATGGGTTACTTAAAGGATTTGACGATCTTCAAGCTCAGATAGAGAGGATTGGTCAAGAAGGCTCTGCGCATGGAAGCGAGCTCAAAATTGAAGAAGTGTTTGAATGCATAACTAAATCCATGACAGATTTTTCCCATGCGTTCAACACCAAAATGGACTATGCAATGATGGATATTCAAGCCAGCATCAACACTCAGCACCTTCATACCGACACAAGACTGGAAGCTACGCAGACTGCCATCCAGACGTTCTGTAGAGCCAATTTCCAAGAACTGCGAGAAGACAACAGAGATATGCGCAGAGGTCAAGTCACCAATGTTGAAGAAGCTGTTGCGTTCCGGGAAAGGTTTCAAGATCTGAAGATTGAGCTTATGGATAAGTTCATCAGTCTGCAGAATGAGCTGCGTGAAGCCTTGCACCGGATCCATATCGACTAAGTTTATTTTTTTGTAATTCTTTTGTTTTTGCGCAAGATGTTCCTTTTGTGCGCATAGTTTTTATTTTCTCTTTCAAAACTTGTAATCCGAAACGTTTATCACTTCAAGTTTTAATGAGAAATATCGCATCACTTGTTTCCAAAACCTTGTTCAATTTAAACCATTCGTTTGTGGAACAATGATTGCATTATTTCACTCCATGCGCATAATCTTAATTGCTCATATTTTCTACGCATGATGTTTAAACATTCAGTTTAAACGCATACTTAAAACAAAAATTCATATCTTATGTATGCACTGCATGTTATTTCTGTGTTTCCCATATTGTAAGTTAATCTTTTGGATAGACTAGAAATCTATAGCATTGGCTAGTGTGTGCATTGACTTGAGGCATGATTTACCATTTTCATTTCTATGGACATGTTGTTATCAAGTACAATGCATTGCCTTTGCTATAGTAGGTAATGGCATCAATCATTTAGGGGGAGATTGTTGGGTATGCTTATCACTTAACCCTCCTACTTGTGGTAGAATTGATTGATACCATCACCTATTGGTATTTTTATGGACTTTAGGACCTTATGTAAGAAGTTTATAACTTCAATTTTAGCCAAGTCCATTTTATAGTATAGGCTTAGAATTTAGGACTTGAAGCTTTGAAGGATCGAAGATTTTCTAAGCAGGATTCATTACACTGCGCAAGATGTTCTCTGCGCAGGTCGCAACTGCGCATAGATCTCTTGCGCAGCCTTTGACCCTGCTCAGTTTTCAAAGGTCTTATTCCCCAAATCAGAAATTGAGATCTTCCTTTAGTATGACAAAGCATAATGCGCATGCTCATCATGCGCACCGGAAATGCGCAGGCCTTTATGCGCGTACGCTCAACCTTGGTCAAAATTTTTATCTCCTGATCTCATATTCTAGAAGCTTGGAAAGCGTCAAGACAAGCTACGCTTTTTGGATTGAGCCAAAATGCTGAGGTGTGCACAAACGACAAAATAAGCACACTCAGCAACACCATTAGTGGAGACACGCTTCAACGGTCATATTTCAAAAGAAGACAACTGTCATCCTTAAGAAAGAAGTTTTGAATTTGGTCTTCATGCACTGTCTCCAACAGCTCAGAGATACCTGCGCACCAATCATATTGTGCCAGGTCATCTACCATGATCAGAGCTCCAACTGCTCAGAGATACCTGTGCACCAATCATATTGTGCCAGGTCATCAACCTTGATCAGAGCCCCAACGGCTATAAAGACACCTGCGCACCAATCACATTGTGCTAGCTCATCGTCCTTGCTCAGAGCACCAACGGCTAGTTTTAAGCTCCCAGCTATAAATAGCCTGCTCATCTCCATTTCCAAGTAGCTTGATTTACAAGAGTGCTTCTTCAGCCTTCAGCTTGAGTGCTGGAGTGCTTGTTAAGCCAGAGCTAGAGTTTCATGCTTCATTGAGAAACCCTGAAGATCTGAAGACTGCTGCTCAACATTTCCAGATTCATTAGAACAGCCTTCAAGATCTTCAAACCTTCAAACTCCTGCTCACATCAAAAGCCTTATATCACCAGAATTCTTTGTGCTCTTCATATTTTATATTCATAGAGCCCATAATTTTTGTCACACACACACCTCTTGAAGCTTTGATCATTCCGATCTAACTTCTAGAGATACACCGGTTCAGTCTAGGATTTTCTCTTCAACTTATAGATTTAGATTTGAGTTTAGATTCATTGTAATCTTGTAATCGTTACTCATATCAATATAAATCACATTAGAAAATCCAAGACTAACCATCTTGGTAGAGGACGTAGATCTTTCCTTGATCGAACCTCTCCAAATAGTGTGTTCATTATTCTTACTGTTTAGTTCATGCTTAACTTTTATGTATTACTGTTTTTTTTTATCTTTCAGATTGCTACACTTTACTGCTGTAATTGTTATTGCTCATTTTCCTTAGAACCATTTTTGCGCCAGACTTTAAGCCAAACATAGCGCGTGCATTTTTAGTCCCTGCGTAGTATACCCTTGTAGACACCCCGCCTTGGACCGCTCACCCCGATTGCACATTTGATCTTGTGTTTCTCCCCATTTTAAGTGTTTCTCTTTAGTTTCTGTCACTTCCGTTAAGTTCCTGACTGACTTCGTTAAGTCCAGGGACTAAACTGAATAACAGGGCTGACTTTCTAGTCCATTCTGTCAAAATTTCCTTCTCTGAGTCGCGCGCCTCCGACAGGAGGATCCAGGCGCGCGCGCCTCTGGGCGTCAGTTACAGATTTTTGGCCATGATTCTCTCCCTTGCTCAATTTACAGGATTTTGCCCGGGAATGATTTCTTGGTGACTGAGTTTTGGCACCAAAAATATTTCTCTTTCACCTATAAAAACCTCTCTTTACCTCCATTTTCAAAGATACAAAAACTTTAACCGAAAAAACCTTGACCTTGACCTTGGACTTTTGGCTCTCAATCTCATATTACAATAAACCAAATTTCCTACTTTCAAAGCATTTTCCAAAGGATTTCTCCAAGTAAATCAACAAGAAGTGTTTGAAGTCTCTTAAAGTCTAGGTAGAGCTATTTCTTTCCCCTTCTCAACTTCATCTCTTTTCTCTTTCTTTTTGTATGATCAAAGTGCAATCACCCAAATCATTTTGGGACATGACTCTAATGATCTCCTCATCTCATTGAGATCGGTTAAAGAGTTATCTCCTACATTCCAAACTCTATTTTAAACCCCTTTTTAGGATTTAAAGAAGAAGAAGAAGAACGTTTATCATTCATGTAGATTTTGATCAAGCAAGACCAACTTTAGTTGGGCGAGATGGGTGTTTCGGTACTTCCCATCTCGTAATCTAACCCCCGAACCTCAAAACAAGGAATCTCTTTTTTCGTAATCAAACTTAGGCTATTATCAATAGGTTTTTCTTATGTTCCTCAAAACATAGGTGGCGACTCTAAACAATCTAAAACAAGTTAGACATCCTAGGATAATTCACCGCTCTAGCCAAGTTGTGGTTTCCCGGGGTATCTACAGTGGCGACTCCGCTGGGGAATGTTTTGAGGGTTAAACTTGCATTCTGATCAAAATCTACATCTTTTCTGGGCATTCTGACTCCTGATGGGGGAGGCGCGCGCTTCTGGCCTCTTCAGCCTAAGGCTCGCGCATCCCGCATCAAGGACCAGAATCGCCCGCTTCTTCATGTTCTTCATTTTCTTCTTCTACTATTCTCCACTAATCATTTCTGCAGGGGTTACAACATACACATAGGACCAGGGCAATCCCCTGAGTCCAAAATCTGACAATCTGACAGGTGTGACCAGAAGCGCGCGCCTCCTAGTAACATCGCGCCAGGAGCGCGCGTCTCGTATCAACACTCAGAGGCGCACGCTTCTGGGTTGGTTCCCAGAACAGAAACATGTCTCAGAACAGAGCAGTATGATGGGGGTGTGGGCACAGTTGCCTGCATCAGTGGTTATTCTGAACTTCAAACTATTTTAATTTTGTGTTTTATTTTATCGGTCACACGGGTGATTCGAAAGTTGTAATTATGTGCTTATTTGTTTTTTTTATTTCTTTTAAAAAAAAATATAAAAAAATATTTTGTCACCTGTTAGACCTCACACTACGTGCACATATTCCTATGAATTGCTCACTATCGAGTCGCACAAGTTTAACCCCAAACCCGTCGAGGCCCGTCCTAAAAAGTTTCAAGCTCCACCCGACCTTGATTCTTTCGAAGCGGTCAACCTCAGGCCGTGGCATAGTTCAAGACTACATGCCGGGGGTGACCTTTGAGCCTCATATTCAAGCCGAGCACAAGCCACACAATTCTAGTTAGGGTCTAACACTCCGTGACTCAAGTCGGTTTCCATGTACCGAGATTTCCCTAAACTAATGTCTTCAAATCATACATGCCAACTTGTTGAAACGGACGCAATAAAAATCCGTCCCCAAAAGTGGTTATTTTGGACGAAAATAAAAATCCGTCCCCGCATGTATGCTTTACTACATTAATTTAGTTTAATCCCGATACATTCACAAATGCGATGGAATCCGATGAGTATATGGGACCGCGAGATGGTCTATATACTAGTGTGATGATTCCATTATTTTCTTAGAAACCTCAAAAGGGATCCATTCCCTCCGACTTATAAAAAAAAAAGAGTCTTTTCTTATGTAGTTCGAGTCGTGTGCCCAACTGTGTGTTCTAAGCCTCTTCGTGGACCGCAAGTGTTACTCAAGACTGACAAGGGCCTCTTCTGCAATATAGGTTCAATTGGTACTTACAGAGTCTACCGGGATTCGGCAAATCGGTTAGTCCGTGAAGAGATCACTCCAACAGCTCCTACGTCAACAATGGCCGGCGGCACCAACACCAACAATACCATGACTCTCGAGCAACTCGCAACCATGGTCCAACTCCTCCAAGAGCAAGTCTCCACCCTTAATAAGGAGGCGCAAAGCAAAGACGACATTTGGCAATCCCACCTCGACAGCCAAAGGGAGGCCCACGAGGCCGAGATGGAGCTAATGAAAGAAAAGCTCACTAATCTTGCCAAGGGGAAGAGCAAAAATGACGATGATGAATCCGAATGGACCGAAGGTTTGTTCAAAAGCCCTTATGTCATCACCCGCACCAAGAAAATGGGAGAGCCAAGTTCCGAGAACAACGAGCCCAAAATGGTGGATTCTACCATGGCCTACATCGACCAAAAATTCAATGGGCTCAACATGGGGAAAGGCTCCGACACAAGCCTTTATCAATCATCCATCCTCATGAGTACTATGGCCGCTCTTCCTGATAAGTTCAAGATGCCCGACATAAGCAAATTCAAGGGCAACTCTTGTCCTATGGCTCACATTGAGACTTATATTTGGGCAATGGTTCCGAAGAAGGTCTCCCCCAAGGTGACGGCTCAATGATTTCCCCTCACTCTCGAGGGGGCGGCAAAAGATTGGTATGCTACTCTCCTTCTCACCGTCCGTCTTGATTGAGACTCCGCCATGCTTGCCTTCAAGAACCAATACCAAGGCAACACCACTCACCGGCCCACAAGGAAAGAGCTAGATAACACTACTCAACGAGACCACGAGTCCTTCATCGACTTCACAAGGAGATGGAATGATAAACTCTCCGAGATTGTGGAAATGCCAAATACCAAGGAGCAAATGGACATCTTTCTCAAATGTCTAAAAATTGATCTCCGCACCCACCTAAGTGGGGCTTGCTATGCGGATTTCTCCCAAATGTATGAGGCGGGGGTCCGAATGGACGAGTTGCTCAAGGAAGTCAAGAAAAGTGCTCCTAGCTACCACTACAAGGCCGTTTCCAACTCCACAAAAGAGGCCTCGGTCAACGCCGTCACTATCGACAAGGGGAATTACAAAAAGGTTCCTCCACCCCAAGGGAAGAAGTCTCGAAATGACCGTGTCTACATGCCTCTCCAAGGCATGACTCAAACCGAAGTTTTCAAAGTCCTTAAAGCAAAGGGTCAAGTCACACCCGTACAAGGGTACCAACCCAAGACGGTCAACCCCAATCATGCTCAAATATTGTGGCTACCACCAATATAGTGGCCACACCACCGAGGAATGCTTCGTTCTCCGTAATGTCATTCAAGATCTCATAGACAAGAAAGAATTTGTAGTGACTAATGACGAACATGTCAATGTAATAGAGATACGAGAACTCGAGGGGACCACCTATTCAATCCCAATTGTGAATGGGGGCCCCAATGTTATGAATAAACTTGACAATTCTTGTTATGTTGTAACTTACGATGAGGTAATGAGGGAAGTACTAGAGAATAGGAAAAAGAAGCAAGATGGGAACGTCAACATGCTAACTCGATCCGGTCGAGTCATAGCAAATAACCCTTCCACTTCCGCACCAAGCTCCTTTTCTCAAAGGCCGCAAGATCGCGACACTCCCGAAGATCCTCTACTTGTCCAACTCAAGAAAACTCAAGCCAACATCTCTATTTGGGACCTCATCGCATCCTCAAAGAAACATCGAGATCTTGTCATCCGCAATCTTGATGATACATCAGTTTCTCCCGATACTACTCCCGAGGACCTCACGGCAATGATCGGTCACATTCATTTTGGCAACGTCATCACCTTTGCCGATATGGACCTTCCACCATTTGGTTCCGACCACAACGAGGCTATTTACCTCAAGGTTCGAGCAAGGGGGAGGCCCATCTCAAGAGTCTTAGTGGACGGTGGTTCCGCACTCAACCTCATGCCTAGTAGAATCATGGGCATACTGGGACTTAAGGATTCCGATTTGAAGCCTTCTACTCAAGTAATCCGAGGTTATGACAGCACCGCCCGTACAGTCATGGGCATGATCGAAATAGACATTGAGTTTGGGAGCATGGTCATGTCCGTACCATTCCAAGTGCTTGACATCCCGGCCTCGTTCAACTTGCTTCTGGGCCGACCATGGATCCACAGTTCTAATGCCGTCCCATCAACTCTCCACCAATGTGTCAAGATCGAAATGGTGATGAAATAGTGACCGTCATGGCCGAAAACGTCACTATCCACAGAAAAGGTGAGCCCGTCCACCAAGTTCAGCATGGTTTACCAGACTCCACTCTCTCCGGCGTCTCAATCAACGCCATTGACAAAGAAGGGGGAAACGGATCGTGGACCCCCAGTAATCACAAAGTCCTCTGCATGATGAGGAATATGGACTACTTCCCTGGTTTAGGCCTGGGGAAATATCAAAAAGGAATCCTACATCCTGTGCAAGTCCCATTTATCAAGAACACATTCGGTTTGGGGTACGAACCTTCCAGAGAAGACTTGAAACAAGAGCAAGCGATCAAGAATGAAAAGGCCCGAGCTCGTAAAGAAGTCCGTCGTTATGAGGTCCCTAATCTAAGGCCTTACCGCAAGACGTTGAATGGCTATTTTGTCCTCCAAGGGGAAGACGTTCCATACATGATCTTTCCCGAGCCATGGGTTAACAATAAGGGTGTAAAAATTCCCGGTCTCGAAATCTTCTCCGATTGTGAGATCCAGAAATCCGAAAGGGAACCAACTCCCATGTCGCCCCGTGAATGGTGGGGAAGGAAGGTGACTATAGAGTCCGAGACAGAAATCATCGTGGGTGAAGAACTGACAGATTTAGCCTCCATGTTCGAAGAGCTTGCCATAATGAATGAATGCCAAGTCAACGCCATCCATGACACCGTCATCATGAATGAGACTATCAGTGAGATCCCGCCAAGCTCCGAGCCGATCAACAATTGGTATTCTACGAAATTGCCCGTGGTATCCGAGGAATTCTTAGTCCAAGAAATGGGTTGCATACCCCGCACAACAACAAAGGAAGAATGGCTCACACTTACTTTCAAGTCCGAGAGTGTCTCTAATACCCTCACCTAAGAGGATATGGAGGCCATAGCCGAGCGTGTGTTTCCTTTCTTTGCTAATGAAAAATTTGATATTTCTAAGTACCCTGAGATTGCAAACATCGTAAATGATGAATTAACTTAATGGACAAGTTAATAACGATTCAAATTATGATGAAATAGACCACGAAAACACAACATACTTAAATTAACCCGCTCAACAGGTCCGTAGTCGTGGTGAAAATGGTCCAGGGGCTGACGAAGAATTGCATGTTGTTAATCTGGGTACCGACGAAGAGCCAAGAGAAACTAAGATCGGAAGCTTCTTCAAGGGGGACGATAGAGACAGATTGACTGCACTACTACGGGAGTTTGTGGATGTGTTCGCATGGTCATACAAAGACATGCCGGGTTTGGACAGAAAGGTAGCGGAGCACAGAATTCCGATCAGAGAAGATGCCAAGCCGGTAAAACAGAAGTTCAGAAAGATCAAGCCAGAATGGTCTCTGCAAGTAAAAGAAGAGATTGAGAAGCTCCTCAGTGTGGGTTTCATCAAGGTTATCGAGTATCCGACATGGTTAGCTAACATCGTGACAGTCAGAAAGGCAAACGGCAAGGTTCGAGTTTGTGTGGACTTCCGGGATTTGAACAAAGCTTCCCCAAAAGATGATTTTCCACTCCCTAACATCGACATGCTGGTCGACTCCACTGCTGCCTACGAGGTTCGCTCATTCGTGGATGGGTTCGCTGGGTACAATCAGATCCTCATGGCCGAGGAAGATCAACATAAGACAGCCTTCACAACACCGTGGGGTACCTTTTGCTACACAGTCATGCCATTTGGGTTAAGAAACGCTGGGGCTTCCTACCAAAGAGCCGTGGCAGACTTATTCCACGATATGATTCACAAAGAAATCGAGGTCTATGTGGATGACATGATCATTCACTCCAAAGGGACAGATGGTCAACATTTAATCGATCTCCGCAAGTTCTTCGAAAGGCTTCGTCAACACAAGATGAGGCTCAACCCTGCAAAGTGCACGTTCGGGGTTATCCGAGGCAAAGTCCTTGGTTATATAGTCACTGAAAGGGGAATTGAAGTAGATCCCTCCAAAATCAAGGCAATCATTGACATGCCTCCTCCAAAGACGCAGAAAGAGATCAAAGGTTTCATGGGCAGACTGTAATACATCAGTCAGTTCGTGCACCAACTCACCTCCATGTGCGAGCCAATCTTCAAGCTACTCAATAAGAATGTGGCTTTAGAATGGACCGACGTGTGCCAAGAAGCCTTCGACCAAGTGAAGCATTACTTGACGTGCCCTCCTGTTCTAGTTCCGCCGCACAAGGAGAAGCCTCTTTTGCTCTATCTCACCGTCAATGATGAAGCCCTAGGGGCTATGTTAGCACAAGAGCAACGAGAGTCCACAAAGGAGAATGCCATTTATTTTGTCAGTCGCCGATTCCAATGAGGTGAAAAGAACTACTCTGTCTTAGAGAAGTCATGTGCAGCGTTGGTTTGGATTACTCAAAAGTTCAAACACTATATGGAAGCTTTTCCGATCAAGTTAGTAGCAAATGTGGACCCGCTCCGCTACATCTTCGAGAAGCCTTTCATGTCCACAAGAATAGCCAAATGGTACTTCATGCTCGCCGGCTATGATATCACTTACGTCACACTAAAATCCGTCAGGGGGAAAGTGTTCAGTGACCAGCTTGCCGAATTCCCGTGTGACAAAGTGAAGGGGGAAGACGTACAGTTCCCCGACGAGCATTTAATTTGTACTGCAACCGAGGAAAATAAGTGGCAACTTTTTTTTGATGGCGCCGCCAATAAACACGGTTTTGGTATAGGAGTATTGCTTGTCGATCCAAAAGACATCTACACTCCCATTGCCGTCCGTCTGGAATTCGAAGCTACCAACAACATTGCCGAGTATGAAGCATGCATAGCAGGACTCGAAGCAGCTCTCGAGAGAAACGTCACGGAACTAGATGTATTCGGCGACTCTTTGCTCCTTATCAATCAGCAGTCGGGTAAATGGCGAATCCAAGACCCGACCCTCCAACAGTATGGTCAGCACCTTGAAGAATTGGTTGAACAATTCCAAGAGATCACTTTCAACTACCTGCCAAGGGATAAAAATCGCTTCGCCGATGCACTGGCCACCATAGCTTCATTAGTCGAAATGCCCAAAGGGAAAATGGTGAAGCCTTTCAAAATTGCCCGAAGAAACAGTCCGGCGTACTGCATGAGTATCGAGATCAACGAGGTTCAAACAAACTCTCCGTGGTATTCGGATATCATGAATTTCCTCAAAGATGGCACTTATCCCGAGAATGGTAATAAGAAGTCTCAAGCGGCTCTGCAAAGGCTAGCCTCTCAGTACGTACTGATTGGGGACCGAGTCTATAAAAGGCACCACGACGGGATAAATCTCTTATGCGCCAATGAGGCCGAAGCTCAAGAGATAATGTGTGAAGTGCACGAAGGAGAGTGTGGACCCCACATGAATGGGTTTATGCTAGTCAAGAAGATACTCCGCATTGGTTACTATTTGAGCACTATGGAACGAGACTGTGTCGAGAAAGTCAAAAGGTGTGCCAAGTGCCAATTCCACGCTAATCTACAACATGCTCCACCCTCGCAACTTTATAACATGGTCACACCCTGGCCTTTCTCTTGTTGGGGGATAGACATCATCGGTAAAGTCCATCCTGCCGGAAGCAATGGGCAGTCATTCGTCCTAGTGGCCGTCGACTACTTCACAAAGTGGGTCGAAGCACAAGCCTATCGGACCCTCAACACCAAGAAAGTGGCCGAATTTGTAAAGATTAATATCATGTGCCGATACGGCGTGCCTCATGAAATCATTTCCGACAACGGCTCTCACTTTGAGAAGGAAATTGATACACTTTTGGTAGAATACAAGATCACCAAATACAAGTCATCTCCTTACCGTCCCCAAGCAAATGGCGCGGTTGAAGCAGCAAATAAAACCATCGAGACCATCGTCAAGAAAATGGCCTCAACAGGAAGGGACTGGCCCAAGAAGCTACCATTAGCATTGTGGGGCTACCGCACATCAATAAGGTCAGCAACAGGAGAAACTCCTTATGCATTAGTCTATGGTTCTGAAGCCGTACTCCCAATCTAACTTGAAGTTCCATCTCTACGGGTCCTCCTCGAGAATCAAGTCAACGAGGTCGACTGGATGCAAAGTCGATATGAACAGCTAGCCGTACTCGACGAGAAAAGGCTAAGAGCACTCGAACGCACAAGGGCGTATCAGCAAAGGATGGCGAGAGCTTTCAACAAAAAGGTGAAGCCTCGAAACATCAATGTGGGAGATTTGGTCTTAAGACAACATCCTCCTAATGCCATGAATCCCCTGGGGATATGGGGACCCCGATGGATCGGTCCGTACGTGGTCAAAAAGATACTAAGCGGCGGTGCAGTCCGGCTCGTGGATTTAGATGGTGACCAGCTGCCAAAGGAGGTCAACCTCGACAAGCTCAAGAGGTTCTACGCTTAATAAGCAAAGACCATAACAAAAAAAAAAAATCGCTCGCTAGGTTGAAAACCCGTAAGGGCGGCCTAGGCAAAAATTAGAGCACGTGCAAAAAAGAAGCCCGCTAGATTGAAAACCCGAAAGGGCGGTCTAGGCAAAAAACAGGGTGCACACAAATTTTTTTTAAAAAATGGTCTTTGTTTGTTTGAACTACGGAGACCTGAGCCTCCCAACTGGAGGAACGTAGCCAACCTTCGGGTGCGGTCTAAAACATATCAAAAATACCCAATTCACTTCAAATAACAAGATGCAATTTTTATTCATTCAATGAATTATTCAAGCCATTACAACGGATTTATTGAGCAACAAAAGACATCAAAACATTAAATCCTAAAACAAAGTGGTCTAATGTAATTGCAATCTCTTAGGGTACTAAGAAAAGTCCAGTTTTCTCTTAGCCTTCAAAGGACCGCCCGATCGTCTCTCAATCCTTTTCTTCTTGGATAACGGAGGAGCACTAATACACACCGAAACTTTCTGTGTCGCGGCACGTCTCCTAGCATAAAAGTCATCCAAAGGAGTACCGAAAGGGTCAGCAAGAATGTTACTCGAATCAGCAGCAGCCTCCCTATATCTCAAAGCGCTGCTAGGCTCAAAACCCTTTCCCAACAACTCGGCACGAAGCACATCGACCCAAGTGATGCCACGGTAAAGGGTGCCAAACAAATAATCCAAATAGCTCTCGGGAAGGAAGACGCTCCCCCGATGCAGAAGAGCAAAAGCCCAACGGTTGCGATCATCTCCCCAAGCCGACTGAAGCTCACTCGAGAAGTCCGGACCCATGTAAGTAACCGGACGAAACATTCTGTCCCTCGGAAAAGGAATTATCTGTTGACAACCAAACTGCCGCAGAACCCGCCCTGGCTGGTAAAATGAAGAATCTCTCAAGCCGGGTACAACCACATGCCGAAAACCAAGAGTCCATTCCACAAAAGGACGAAGACCCCAAGAAGGAGGGCACCACTCAATATCGACGGTCACCCGAGAGGCAAAGAATTTCTTCCAACCATCTTCAGATAAATCCCGGATCAACAGCTTCCTCTTATGAACAGCAAAAGGGGACAAATCACCATCCGGGGAATAAATCTTGAAGTGTTCTCGGAGCCATATGGTCAAGAGCAAAGGGCTTCCCCGACACATCTTGTCCGTCCTATGTAACTCATCAAGACCGTGCAACGTCTCCCCTACAATATGAGGGATTATACTAAATTGTTGCTCCTTGGCTTGCAAAATAATCTCAGCCAACGACGCATCCGCAGTCCCGAAGGGTGTGACGAACAGTACTTCACTAAAAAGACAAGCAGCCATGGCATTTCTCTTGAAAGATTGAACCACCGGATCCTCCGAGTGTAAACTGAAGAACATCGGCAACTCAGTTATGTCGATCACAGTACCGTGCAACGTCTTCCTCACATCCTCAACAGGGAGATTCAGTAACTCAACCCAAGAGTCAATGGCACCACGGTGATATTTAAGGACGGTAATCCGACCGGCCAAAGGCATGCCAAGGATGGCCCCGAAATCATCAACAGTCGGCACCATTTCATTAGCTGAAAAGTTGAAGGTATGGCTATCGCAATCCCAGAAAGCCGCGGCAGCTCTCAACAAATCCCAATCCGGCCTAAACGTCCGCAAAGTGAAAAGAATTCGGAACCCGAAGTCTTTAATGAAGTCCTTCTTGGGATGGGTTTTGAAAGAATACAAAAAAGTGCCCAAGTCCTTTTCATACCCACTAACAACCTTGGCATCAAGAACAAAAGAATTGGAAGCCATGGAAAATGTTGATCACAAGCAAAGTTGAGCAATAATATGGTGTTCAAAAATGACAGAAAGGAGCTGTGAGAATCAAGTGGTCGAACAGAAGCTAATATTATAGCTGTTGGGATCTTTTGGCCAGCAAATGTCAAGCCCGGAATTCCGCCTCCCAGACGCGCGCGCCGCCCGCCAGCGGTCTGAAATGCGCGCGCGTCCCAAGCCTACAGAGGAAAGCGCGTGCCTCCCAAGTCTAGATCACTTCAGAAAAGGCCTTGTCAGAAATCTCTAGCCTAAATCAAGACACAACCCCGGTCCTCGGACACCCAGTTGGGCACACCTTCTTCTGGTCCGCCCTTAAGGCATGTCAAAGATTGAAAGTAGGATAGAAACTCCCACTCAAAAGTAGGCTGTCCTTCTCCAGATTCCGAACTCCCTAAGTTCTGTCACGGGTGCCATACCCCCCTCAAGAGTCAATCTCAACATTTCATCCCCAGCAGGAACATTTTTCTGGTCACGGTCAACTGTGCCCGCACCCCACAATTAAAAAAAGTCAAGTGTGACTCCAAGTGGCACGCGACTTCAAAGCAACATCTCATCAACGGATTTCACTAACGGATTCGTCCTCAAAGGTTCACCAACGGCCTCATCAACGGATTTCACTAACGGATTCGTCCTCAAAGGTTCACTAACGGCCTCTCCAAAGGTTCACCAACGGCCTCTTCAAAGGTTCACTAACGGCCTCTCCAAAGGTTCACCAACGGCCTCATTCAAGGGTTCACTAACGGCCTCATCAACGGATTTCACTAACGGATTCGTCTTCAAAGGTTCACTAACGGCCTCTCCAAAGGTTCACCAACGGCCTCATTCAAGGGTTCACTAACGGCCTCATCAACGGATTTCACTAACGGATTCGTCCTCAAAGGTTCACTAATGGCCTCTTCAAAGGTTCACCAACGGCCTCTACAAAGGTTCAGTAACGGCCTCCCCAAAGGTTCACTAACGGCCTCTTCAAAGGTTCACTAACGGCCTCTCCAAAGGTTCACCGACGGCCTCTACAAAGGTTCACTAACGGCCTCCTCAAAGGTTCACTAACGGCCTCATCAACGGATTTTACTAACAGATTCGTCCTCAAAGGTTCACTAACGGCCTCGTTCAAAGGTTCACTAACGGCCTCATTCAACATATTCAGCCGGCGGATTCACCTAACGAATCATGCCACCCCCTCTACCAAATAAAGCCGCTCACACAGGGAGCGCACCACTATCTCTCGTAATTTCAAATTCCTGCTTTCATCGAGTCTTTGCTTTTTCTTGGTGATGTCCTCGGCGGGTGTTTTTAACTTTCGTCGACGCGTTTTGCTTTGCAATCCACGTCGCCGAGGGGCTCTGTAGACACCCCGCCTTGGACCACTCACCCCGATTGCACATTTGATCTTGTGTTTCTCCCCATTTTAAGTGTTTCTCGTTAGTTTCTGTCACTTCCGTTAAGTTCTTGACTGACTTTGTTAAGTCCAGGGACTAAACTGAATAACAGGGCTGACTTTCTAGTCCATTCTTTCAAAATTGCCTTCTCTGAGTCGCGCGCCTCCGACTGGAGGATCCAGGCGCGCGCGCCTCCCGCCCCCAAAGCAGGAGGCGCGTGCCTCTGGGCGTCAGTTACAGATTTCTGGCCAGGATTCTCTCCCTTGCTCAATTTACAGGATTTTGCCCGGGAAGGATTTCTTGGTGACTGAGTTTTGGCACCAAAAACATCTCTCTTTCACCTATAAAAACCTTTCTTTACCTCCATTTTCAAAGATACAAAAACTTTAACCGAAAAAACCTTGACCTTGACCTTGACCTTGGACTTTTGGCTCTCAATCTCATATTACAATAAACCAAATTTCCTACTTTCAAAGCATTTTCCAAAGGATTTCTCCAAGTAAATCAACAAGAAGTGTTTGAAGTCTCTTGAAGTCTAGGTAAAGCTATTTCTTTCCCCTTCTCAACTTCATCTCTTTTCTCTTTCTTTTTGTATGATCAAAGTGCAATCACCCAAATCATTTTGGGACATGACTCTAATGATCTCCTCATCTCATTGAGGTCGGTTAAAGAGTTATCTCCTACATTCCAAACTCTATTTTAAACCCCTTTTTAGGATTTAAAGAAGAAGAAGAAGAACGTTTATCATTCATGTAGATTTTGATCAAGCAAGATCAACTTTAGTTGGGCGAGATGGGTGTTTCGGTACTTCCCATCTCGTAATCTAACCCCCGAACCTCAAAACAAGGAATCTCTTTTTTCGTAATCAAACTTAGGCTATTATCAATAGGTTTTTCTTATGTTCCTCAAAACATAGGTGGCGACTCTAAACAATCTAAAACAAGTTAGACATCCTAGGATAATTCACCGCTCTAGCCAAGTTGTGGTTTCCCGGGGTATCTACAACCTTGCGCAGTGCTGCTTTAAATTTCCGCTGTGCATTTCATACTCTCTCTGCGCGCTATACTTAGCTTATTTGAGAACTGTGCGCATAAGCCATTGATTTACAAAAGGGTTTGAAAAGAGTTTTTAAAACGCTATTCACCCCCCTAGCATTTTTCATACCCTTATTGCCCCTTTAGGACCAACACTCCCACACTTGGACAAATACTCAGGCAATTCTGATGCCATGGATCACCTTAAGTCTTTCGAAGGTATGATGGCCTTAGTTTCCAACAAGGACGACGTACTTTGCAAGGCCTTTGCTAGTACGTTAGTTGGGGCAGCCAGGTCTTGGTTTATGGTCCTAGAAAGAAAAAGCATTAATTCCTTCTCCAAATTAAAGTCAAGTTTCTTAGAGTATTTCGCCACGGCCGGAGCTGGAAAGAAGAGGCTTTCAGACCTAGGAAACATAGTCCAAGGGAAAAATGAGTCAACTATGAGTTTTTACAATAGGTTCAGAGACTTGGCCGACTCAATAGAAGAAAGACTCACCGAAAGGGAGATTATAATGTGTTTCTATAAGGGACAGAGATCAGACGAGCTCACCTATGAATTGTCGGTGAGAGAGCCTCTTATAAAAGCTGAGCTATACCAGATGGCCTATGCAACAGCCACTGCTGAAGAAAAAAAAGAAACTGATGTCGGGATACAGAGATCGAGAACGAGGAAGGGAGAGCAGGCCGCCCACCTCTGACTCGGCGCAAGGCACTAATGTAGGGGGAAATAGAGGAAAGAATAGAACGAGAGGAACCGAGGTCTTCACTCCCCTCACGAAGCCGATATCTGAGATAATGAGTTTGGTAAATCTTCCTAACCCAAAACCTCTCAAAGACAATCCAAAATTTCCCCGTGATATGAACAAATATTGTGCCTACCATCGAGATAATGGCCACGAGACAGATAACTGCTATGCCCTGAAGAAAATACTGCAGAGATGGGCCGATCAGGGAAAACTAGACGAGTTCATAGCAAAGAAGGATAACAAACGCCCAAGGGAAGACGAGAGGGAAAATGGTCGAGAAGATAGACCACCTCGGGTCAAGTTGATCGGCGTAATCAAGGAGGAAATTCCTTCAAACACAAGGCTAAAGGAGAAAATCTATGAGCTTAGTAAAGTCTACCACATCCCTCCTTAGATTCATAAAGGAGAGGAAGTAATCAGCTTCTCCCCAAATGATCTGACCGGGAATAGGGCCATGAGAGAGAAACCGTTGGTCATCACAGGCCGAATTGACAACTGTGAGTCGGAAAGACACTTGATAGACTCTAGGGCAGCTAAAGACGTGCTCTATTACAGGACTTTCAAGGAGATAGAGCTGACGGATACTATGCTGACCCCATGCAACGGAAGACTGGAAGGGTTCACAAATCACAAAGCTGAGGCTAAAGGAACCGTGGACTTGGTACTAGAAGTTAGTGAGTACCCTTATAAGACATCGGGAACAATCACCTTCATCGTTATGGACCTGGCTAGTGATTATCATGCCATACTCGGCTCTCCCAGTCAAGGAAAATAGGGAATGGTTGCTTCCCTTCCTCACCAGAGGGTGAAGTTCCCGACCCCAGAAGGCATAGGATGCGTCCTCAGCAACCCCAAACATTTCTTGGAACACGTGATGAGGTATTGAAAGCCAAAAACCAAAATGGAGATTGACACTCCAGAAAGGAATATTACTATCTCTAAGTCGACCACGGTCACATCATCAGTCCCCAACATCGGCATCATTACAGTAGACATGCCTGAGCAATGGGTAGTACTGGATGACGATAATGGCATGACAGATACCGAGGTGACTTATGGGTTGGAAGGTTATGGATGTATTTCCATGAACACAGCTTCGGACGAGCCGAGTAACTCAACCCTCGCCCTCGTCCCAAGCTCAGGGGCCACAATACCCTCCAACATAGATGCCGAGATAGATAGACTCCTAGACATGGAGAATGTGAGCCTAGAAGGCAAGGACAAGGAGAGAGTAAAATAGATCATAGTGGAAACCTTAGAGTTCAGGGACAGACCCGAGTTGAAACCAGTTGACCAGTTAGACGAGGTCATTATCAACCCTGACTACCCAGAACAGAAGATAAGGATTGGGAAACAACTCCTACAACAAGAAAGAGAGGAGCTCATCAGCCTGCTCAGAAATAACTTGGATGTGTTTACATGGAGGGTAGAGGATATGGTTGGAGTTAAAGAGGCCATAGCTCTCCACAAACTGGAGGTCGACCAGTTTTTCAAACCGGTCAAACAAGGAAGAAGGGTCTTCTCCACTGATAAAGAAAAGGCAATCGAGGTCGAGGTAGATAAGTTGCTGAAGGCCGGGATCATCCGAGAAGCAACATACCCCGAGTGGCTAGCTAATGTTGTCATGGTAAAGAAACAGAATAGCAAGTGGAGGATGTGTGTTGACTTCACAGACCTCAACAAGGCCTGCCCAAAAGACACCTATCCCCTTCCCAGGATCGACAAGTTGGTTGATTCCATTGCTGGACACCAAACTCTGAGTTTCCTGGACGCTTATTCTGGTTACCACCAAGTCAAGATGGCTGAGGATGACATTGAAAAGACCGCCTTCCAAGCAGCAGGAGGGATCTACTGTTATGTAATGATGCCTTTCGGCCTCAAGAATGCTGGAGCAACTTATCAGATGATGGTGAACAAGGTGTTCAAATCCCAGATCGGTAGGAATATGGAGGCCTATATTGACGACATGCTAATAAAGATCAAGTCTGGAAGTCACGTCCCAGACCTGACGGATACCATCAGAAACTTGAAGGAAAACGACATGAAGCTCAACCCTAGCAAGTGTGTTTTTGGGGTCACGGCTGGCAAATTCCTCGGCTTCATGGTATCGCAACGCGGCATCGAGGCAAACCCGGAGAATATTCAGGCCCTAATTGGCATGAAAAAGCCGACATTTGTAAAAGAGGTCCAAAGGTTAAACGGAAGGGTGGCCGGTCTGGGAAGATTTATCGCCAAGTCGGCAGAAAAGTCATTACCATTCTTCAAAGCTTTGAAGGGGACAAAGGCCTTCGCCTGGACCCCAGAGTGCTTGGCATCATTCCAACAATTAAAGGAGTACTTGGGTTCTCCTCCTATACTCAGCAGCCTGATTATGGGCGAGACACTCTCCGTGTTCCTTGCAGCAACAGACAGAGCCGTGGCGGCCGTGTTAATACGAGAAGATAACGGAATTCAGAAGCCAGTGTACTATGTAAGTAAAGCATTGTCAGACACCGAGGGAAGATATTTCAATGCCGAGAAGATAGCATATGCATTGGTAATTGCCGCCAGAAAACTGTGCGCTTATTTCTCCGCTCATCCCATCACGGTTTATACCGACGCGCCACTCAGAAAGATATTACACAAGATGGACAGTTCGGGCAGATTATTGAACTGGTCCATCGAATTGACCGAGTTCGACATAACATACAAGCCGAGGAAGACCTTGATGGCGCAGCCTTTGGTTGACTTCCAAGTCGAGACCGCGTTCTCAAGCGAATATACGCCGACTAACAGGAAGAGGAAGTTTCCCATGGATAGAGAACCTCTAGAAGAGATACCCAATAATTGTTGGGTCCTATACACAGATGGATCGACGACAAAAGGGAGAAGTGGAGCCGGGATATACTTGACAAGTCCAGGCGGCGAAAATATAGCCCGTGACGTTATCAGATTCAAATTCCCAACTTCAAACAACCAGGCAGAATACGAAGCCTTGATCTTGGGAATAGAAAGGGCTAAGTTCTTTGGTGCAAACAAACTGGTAGCTTACAGTGATTCCCAACTCGTAGTAAACAAAGTGAAAGGGGAATATAACACCGAAAACCACATGCTGACTAAGTACAGGGATCTCGTCTTGAATTTGACCAAGAACTTGGAGTTTTGGGAAATAAGGCAAGTAGGACGAGAGCACAACCAGGAGGCCGACTTGCTGTCAAAGATGGCCACGTCAGAAGAAACCAGTCCTCTAGTCATCTACGCCGATCAACCTGCCTACGAAAGATTGGAGATATTGATTCTAGATGACGAAGAGAGAACCTGGATTGAAGATTACAAGGACTACATAGAGAAGGGAAGGATACCAGAAGACGAGTTGACGGCCAAGATGATAAAGAAGAAGAAAGTCAGGTACATAGTCTGGAACGATATTCTATATCGAAGGTCGTTCTCCATGCCCCTCTTAAGATGTGTCTCCCCTAAAGACACAATGAAATTACTGGCTGAGGTACATGAAAGAGTTTGTGGAGGACACCCGGGGGCCAGAACTCTTGCTGATAAAATAATCACACTCGGTTACTACTGGCCGAATTTGAGAGAGGAGGCCCAGGCTTATCTGAAAAAGTGCGACAAATGCCAACGCTTCTCAGACCTACCTAGAGTACCACCTGTGGAGCAAAGTCTCGTCATACCGACATGGCCTTTCGACATGTGGGGGGTAGACATTATTGGGACTTTTCCCTTGGCCAAAGGAAGCAACAAGTTTGTGATCGTAGCAGTCGACTACTTCACCAAATGGGTGGAAGCTAAGCCCTTGGCAAATATTACAGAGGAGAACGCCATCAACTTCATCCATGACTACATATGGTGTCGTTTCGGCGTCCCACATTCTATTGTAACCGAAAACGGACTCCAGTTCTCTAGTGCATTCATAGAAGAATTAAACAAACTAGGGGTCAAGCACAGAAAGTCATCGGTCAGTCATCCTCAAGGTAATGGGCAAGCCGAGGCAGCGAACAAGTTGATACTAAGAGCCTTAACCAAGAGTCTAGAAGGAAGCCAAGGAAAGTGGCTGGACGACCTCCCCCTTGCTTTATGGGCAGTTCGCATAACCACTCAGGGGCCGACTGGGGAGACTCCCTTTGCACTAACTTATGGATCTGAGGCTATGGCTCCAACCGAGATGGCCTTGCCCACTTTCAGAGCGACCAATTATGATGAGGTGGTCAATGAATACAACCGATTGCTGGACCTAGACCTAGTTGAAGCAAAAAGGCTGACGGATTAACTCAGAATGATTAACTATAAGCAGAGGACCAAAGCCTACCATGACAGCAAGGTAAAGAAGAAAGTTTTCGAAGTTGGTGACTGGGTACTCAGAAAGATCGAGTTGACACACTTGAAGGCTCAGCAAAACAAACTCTCTCCGAATTGGGAAGGCCCCTAGATCGTTACTCACATTATCAGAGAGGGGACCTACATGCTCAAAACTCCGGAAGGAAAAGAGCTGAAACACCCGTGGCATTCGGAGCATTTGAGGAGATACTATCAGTAACACCTCGGCACCCTATCTTTTATCGCTTTCTAGATTAGATTTTTGGTCTCTAGTTTTTAGCATCTGATAGCTTAAATAGCCATAGTTTGATTTCATCAATAAAGTTTTCTTTCTAAAACACCGTTGATTTCCTAAGCACATATGCACCAAGCATGGTTTAGGCATTACTGGACAATGTCGAGATCGCCTCTTAATTGAGAGCAAAAACATCTCGACTCTTGGCCATTTGAACTAATTCTGACAACTAGTCCTCTCAAATTTGGGTAAGACCATAACATTTGAATCCCTGT
Organism: Campanula takesimana; assembly: GCA_026119855.1. Lineage (NCBI taxonomy): Eukaryota > Viridiplantae > Streptophyta > Magnoliopsida > Asterales > Campanulaceae > Campanula > Campanula takesimana. Next base: position 1,353,802 of record JAOWBW010000105.1, read on the forward strand.
GACAATTTGAGACTAGTTAACAATTAGTTCTTCCAAACTTAAAACAAAACCGAGCACCTAACGCTCGTCAACAGCCAATAACGGTAAACGACCACGGCCTACAACATAGCCTAACTCGGCTGACAATTTGAACCTAATTCTGACAGCTAGTCCTCAAATTTGGGCAAGACCAGATGTCTGAATCCCCATGACAATTTGAGACTAGTTAACAATTAGTTCTTTCAAATTTAAAACAGAACCGTGCACCTAACGCTCGTCAACGGCCTTAAACGGTGAACGACCACGGCCTACAACACAGCCTAAACCGGCTGACGCATCTCATCATTTCAGACAATGTTAAGACGTCTCAAGCCGAGATAAAGTAGCATGAACGAGTGATGAGATAACACTTAACTACGTAACAATTAAGAAAACAAGGGTAAATTTACACCTCGAACCAAGGTAGACAAATCCCTACAAATAACTAGTGTTTACGCCTTCCAGTTTACACTGCCCCAAGGCAGACAAATACTTTAACAAACAAATAACAAGTGTTTTACGCCCCCAGACTACGCTGGACCCAGGCATACAAATACTAAACAAAATAAATTGTTTCAAGCCAAACCGGCTCACAGACAAAAAAGAAATAAATTGTACTAGGTCACATCGGACCTGCCCCAACAAATAAAAATTCCATAGAATTCACGGAGCCTGCTGATCCTCTTCGTCTTCCTCGTCATCAAGGCTGAGTTCCTTCTTAAATCGATCAACCAGAGCATGAAAATTATCAGGGTCCACCGGGGGAGCACTCCAGACCGGCCTCTCCTCTGCCTCATCATCTTGGGCAATCAACCTCAGGGTATTCTCGGAATAGGGGATCATGGAATGAGCAGCACGGGCCTCGACACTATAAGCATAATTCAGCAAAAGGCGAGCCAATTTCTCAACTGGAACATCCACCTCAGGGTCAATATGGAGTTGGTGAGCTGCGTGTGTATAGCCGTCGACATAAGTAGTTTTCACTTGTTCATCAATAATTGACGGCATCACGATACTTTGGAAGTTCAACACAGCCGCCTTCTCCTTGGTGGGAATACTCTCCTCCAGCTGATGAAACCTCATCTCCATCTCCTCTTTCTCCTTCGCTAAAAGGGCAGCGTTCTCCCTCTCTTTTGCGGTTTCTTCCTCCGATTGACGCAAAGCCTCTTTCAACCTCTCAACTTCTGCCGCGGCCGCCTCCATAGCCTTATTCTTCTCTGCAAAAGCCTTTTTGGTCTCCTCATGAGCTTTATTAGCCAGATCGACTGCTTGACCGCACCTCTCCCAAGCTATGGCCGCCTTGGTCTCTAGGTCGGCCATCTTCTTGCTAACCCCTGACCATTGCGCCGCCTCATGCTTAGCTAAGGTGGCAAGCTGCACAAAGAAACCAAATGTCAACAAAGACGAGAATAATCAGAAAACAAGCAAGCCAACCCATTACCTCGGTAATAATAAGGCCTCTGCGTTCAGCCATATGGGCATAGGTGGGCGGCATGGAATTCAATCCTTGTAAAAGATCAGCATCATAAGCTCGCTCCAAAATTGGACGGCCAAGTCTCATTATAGGACCAGATCTGGCAGTAACATCGAGGCTCTTCAACGGACGGACATCTGAAAAGTCAGCTATCAAAGCATCAATTTCCTCGGAAGAAAATATGGAAGAAGGACCCGCAGTAGTGGAGCTGGGACGTTTGGGTGGAGGCTCATCAAAAGACCCCTCTGCTCCATCACGGCCCCTTTTCTCGGTCAAGGGCTCAGCATCTGTACCCATCTCGGTCCCTTCGACAGCAGCTTCCCTAGCAATATCAGGATCTTGCGTTGGAAACTGCGCACCGTCAGCAGCCTCCTCAGTTTGACCCCATGTGCCGACCACATCTATTGTAAGAAGAGGGCCAGCCTCTTTAGCAGACAAAGCCTCTTACCGAGCACCCATATCGGTATGTCTTTTTGCGCGGCCCGAGTTCTTTGACTTCAGCCTTCGTTTGCTCAAAAGCTTGTTAGGGTCAGAGGAGTACACACGGGCAAGCTCCCTTTCCTCTTCCATGGTCAAACATGTAAGACAGAGATAACAATCAATGTTAAAATATGACGATGGCCTGCAAGAAGTAAGAGCACAAGTTAAAAGGTATACATCCAACAACTTTATTAGCCCTCAAACACCGTTCATTCTGGGTCTGGCACACCTCGCAGTCCCGGTAAAAGACGAAGTTGGGATGGATCACCCAATCAGGGAACCTGTTACCTCGGCTGATAGGAGCCATCACTTCTACACAAGCCCACGGCCCCGGCATAAGGCCAGCCTGAACGTAGTAGCTGTGGTTGATTTCCAGGGCCGACCATTCTAACTGCTGAACCGAAGCAAACTTTGTTAACCTTTTGATTAAGGCATCACTCCAGGGGGCTTTATAGCACGTTTCTGGGTCTCTGGGGATACTTGTCGGGACAGGGAACTCCCAGCCATGGCGACTCTCAACTCTGATGACATGATTATTCCAGCCGGACACCTTGCTCACCGAACTGGAGGTCGGAGCGATAATTTTGGGCCTCCCTTGCTTACTTCTTAGGGTCAGCACACATGTGTTCTCATTAAAATTGCCTTCAAAAAACTGATAAAAGGCCCAAGGGCATGGTTCAAAACTCAAGCTCCGACATAAGACAATAAAGGACGTAAGGTACCTAACGGCATTGGCACCTAGCATGGCAAGAACAGCTTGTCAGTCCTTTAAAAACTCACAGATGAAGGGATCGAAAGGCAGACGAAGCCCTAGTTCAAATTGCTTGAAAAAGAAGGACACCTCAGTATGGTTTAAATAGAAGGAAGCCTTCTCTTTACTAGTGTTCAGAGGGTGAGCATACTGGTACACAAGATCATAATCTTCGCGGGAGACCCTACAGGTATCATAAAGATACTCAATCATCTCGTCCCTGGCCTTGGGTTGTTTCGGCCTGGCGGGAGCTACAGTTTTTCCACTTCTAGTATTTCTGTGACCACGACCTCGGCCTCCCTCAAGAACCTCGTCATCAAACTGGTCTACTATTCTTTCTGAAGTGCTCTCCCCTGACATAGCTGCAGAGGAAAGAAGGGGGTTAGCATCAAAGATCGAGGTGGAAGCCGCATTCACCCCCCTCTCCTCATTCACCGGAGCCGAGGGGAACACCTCATCCTCAGACAGAACATAATATGAAAAAATATGGGTCAGGAGGTTAGATAGGGAGGATAGGACCACTAAGTTAGGGTTCATCACTCCTAAACGATCAAACCTACGGCTATTGACGGGCCATTCTACAGAGCCATTGAAGGCCCTATGTGTTGAAAGGAGTTCTCTGATTTCACTTAGGGCTAACAAAAGCCAGGGCCCGTCCGTTCTTTAATAAAAAGGGGGAATAGAAGGGTACCTAGAAAATCGATGAAAGTCGAAGTAAGAGAATGGGCAGACCAAAAGGAGAAGTATAACACTGGTTAAACTCGCCGGAATCAAGCAACGTACAAGGGCTGCCGGTGGAATCGCCGTAAGTCTTGAAGTCAAAAGATTTTCTGACTGTTAAAATAAAACTAAAATATGAAAAGGGGATTTTAGGGATTTCAACCGTTTAGAATTCTCGGTTCGGGTGTACCCCGAGAATTTGACCTCAATTCACCCGAAATCTCGTGAAATTCTCGCGGTAAGTGGAGGTTACACACGTAATCACCCTAAGCCATCATTACGTACAATTAAGGAAGGTGGCTTCCCTATAAAGCAAATGTCTCTTCACTTAATCTCCGCCGCCTGACACAGATAACATCACCAATCTGTGACGTCATGAACCTGGGAAACAGTGAGCGATCGAGAAACTGCCAGCACATGCTGAGATATGCACAGTGACATCTCGGTCTTGACCAGATTTGACTAAATTACGAAAAGGCTATCAGGTACAAAGTACATCCGTGCCGACATGTCAATAAAGACTATGTGATCGGCACTACTTTAAGACGACATCAAGAAACATGTAGTGTTAATGAAGTTATGAATCAAGATCATAAAAGATGCATTAAATTCAAGCCATGTATCATAGTCAGAACGACGATTACAAGGGAGCAAGATATTTCTACTAGCATAGCAAAAGGACCCCCACAACATGGCCGGGGGCTTGACTTGTACAAAATCAAAAAAAAAAAAAAACAAAAAAAAAAAAAAACTACTGAGTCATGCTAGCTAAAGATTCAAGAAAGATCATAGTCTTGATCTTGATATTCATCGTCTTCCTCCCACTCAACGTCTCCGTCATACCCATATTCGTCAAGGTTCTGGATCATCTTCTTCATCATCTTCATCTTCATCCTCGTCCTCATCACCTGACTCTTCTGCATCAGAATCATCATCGGAGAATTCGTCGATTGGGTCAGGTTCTCCAAATTCACCATTACTGTCGGACGGTGATTCCTCCGCCGGAAAAGACGAACGGTACTTGGATGGAAAGATGAAATCATCACAGCTTGAGGAATTGTAATTCTCAACTTGGTTTTCTGACTCTGTATCAACTTCCTCCGAGAATGCATCATCGTATGTCCTTTTTGGGGCCATCTTGAAGACTCTTGAAGGAAAAAAGAAAAGGGGGCTTTCGGACAACCTCAAGTTCTTTCTCATCCAATTTCAAAGGACACTTCCTAAATATAGACGTAATAGGGATCGATTCTCTAGTTGGAGTATCTATCACTAAAGAATCCTCTAACGCCTCAGGAACTAAGTTTATAGCCTTAGCCAAGCAAGAATTTATCACATAATGCATAGCACCAGTATCAATCAAAGCATGTACATTACGGGAGTAAAGTTGAATTATACCTGCCATAAGATCATTAGTGGCTCTTGCATCGTTGGCTGTCATGGTGAACACACGTCCACAACCTCCACCGTTCCCTTTGTTGTCATATTTCACTCCTTGAGACTTAGCATCTTTCTTGGGTTCTGGGCACTTCCACTGTGGATGTCCCACCTTGTTACAGTTAAAACACTTCTTCTCTTTGTACCAGCAATCATTAGTCTTGTGCCTTCCTTCACAAACTTGGCACTTCTCATCAAAACCTCGCCCTTTGGCGTCGCTCTTGTTACAATCCCTTCGGTTGCCATAACCCTTACTCTGGTACTTACTTGCAGTACCGTCCTTTTCACGATCATCAGAAAGTTATCAGAAAGGGTATGAAAAATAATCAGAAAGTTCCCAATCTCCCTCTTAACTTTCTCTCTCTAAAATTCTTTCTTGTTTCTCAAATTCTCTAATCTCAATCCATAATTCTCTGATCTTTCTCTATTTCCAATTAATAGTTGATATCGATTCATCAGTTCGATTTCAATTTGAAATTCAATTGCAAGACATAATAGCTACGCAGGAACGGATGGCAACGACTATCAAGTGTGCCGTGACCAGATCGCTGGCATAGCAGCTACGCAGGAACGGATGGCAATAACTATTGAGGTTAATAAGCTCGAAATGGACGAGAAATTAACTTCATGGGGGATAACATCACAGAGATGCGTGCTATGATGGCGAAATTGGTAGGAGGTAGCAATGGAAAGCACCATCAACGACAGCAACTGGTGACTCTTGCTAGAGATCTTATGCTCTCAACCGACCTCTTACATTGAGAGGTTAAAAACCCTAGCCTCGAAAATTTTGAGAGTTAAACATTTACCATTAACAAACCAACCTCTCAATTTTAGAGGTTAGAGACCAAAAGTCATACAGCCTCTAGAGACTCCATCAAGATCGAAAGGTGCGACGACGACAATAACAATGACGAGGACCTCTCACCCACGAGGTCAATATGCGATGAAAATTATGATAGTTGTTTGATGGTGTTCTCACCTCGATTTGTCGCAGTCTAACTTGAGTCCAAATAAATTACTAGCTTTTGTAAATTTGAGATTAATCTGATTGCAAATGTCCATTTGATTTTGAAGCACTTGACCATTAACATGTATTCTAATCTTGAGTCATTGATCTCAAATGTGAGCAACTTCCTCGAGTCTAGGGGCTTCCCCCTACTCTTGTCCTTCGGTCAATACTTTCTGCGTAAACACGATGTCAAAGATTTTACCGGATCTTCCTATGCCTTCTCAAAACACCGGCCTCGTGCCTTCCTCTGATGTTCAAAGTCTCAAATGACCAGATACTCTCAAATGAACGAGCCTAATCTGGGGCTAAATGCCACTGGTTGTAACGAGGTAGATGAATGAGACTCGTTGATACTTGAAATCTCTAATGAACATGATTTGGGGTTGCATATCGCAGGTTGAGGTTTGGGTTTGGAGTTCACAACAACGTAATGATCAAGCATAGTATGCTTTGAAAAACACATGTTTTCATCTAACATATGGCTAGATATGGGACAACTCCTCAAAGATGTTTGGTCCCCGACAAAGGGACATCAATTATGGATATAACTTTTGGGTAACCCGTGGGCGTCCAACCCTCCAGCAAAGAATCATCAAAGCATCGAGCAGCCTCTAGCCCTCTATAAAGAGTTATGCTCCCTCGTAATGGGATACCAAAGCGCATCCACTCTAGGGGGACTTCTGGGGCTTCCCATCCAAATCACCTGGTTAAGTATCGGAAGGCAGAACGATTCTCTGAAACATTACAAAAATTCCTTCTGACAACTAATGGGCCGCCATGACCCTTGAACAGTGAAACTTCAGATCTCATGAGGCTTTTCCAAGCACAGTGAACTCCCCCGCAAGTGGGATGTCAGAACACACTTTCTAATCGTTAAGCCTAGAATTCACTTTTGGAAATGCCTGGGATTTCACATTTGGATCACATAATATGGCTGCTCTTCCAAACAGTTGAGTCCTAGCAGTAAAGCATCGAGTGTATGGCCTATCATTGAGACACTGGGGCTTCCATAGCCAACAATCGGGGCTGATCATAACATTCCATCCCGAGCGACATCATTGAGAAGGCTTGATCAAATGGGTGTCGGGAATTGACTTTTTTGAGTACTCGCGTTAGGCTTCCGACCTCGCTTTACCATATACCTCGTCATGACTCTCATTTCTCACAAATCTATCAAAAGAAAGATACACAATTCCTTCCTTTACCGATTCTCCCTCTTTACACATACACTTTTTTCATTTTATTGAAAAAAAAAAGTGAAGTTTGAAATGCGAGCAATGCACATTTGTCAAAAAGGGAAGAAAATCAATGAAAACAAAAATTGAGATTTGATATTCATTCATCAAAGTAAAAATCCATAAGAAAAGAAATCATCATTTAAAACTTCATCAAGATTAAAACCTTTCAAAGTACAAGAATGTGTTCTCCTCTCTCTCTAATATCTGAATCATGAATGTTCATGTTTCACGTGTATGACACTTCCAAGCACATGAATGCCACAATATATTTGTATGCTTGTAAAAGTCTTATGCATGTACTCAAGTCCAATCTTCAAGGCTATGTCGCGTGCGAGCTCCGCACGAAAGGTACCCAAGGTGAGCCCCAAGAAGTTCAACTGTATCTTGCTGTAGACACCCCGATCTCGCACCCCCTAAACCGAACCCTTAAATTGGTCTAAACCCTGATAATGGACCTAAAACCCTAAGATTTGGCGGTTTAGGACTACCGACCACCTTATCGGTGCATCAAATGGAAAAACTAAGTTCGAGATCGTGATCTGGACTCAAAACCGAGTAAACAGGCATATCCTCCAAAATTGAGCGTTGGGACCCTGGAGCGGGCCCCGCACCCCTAGAAAAACCTCTTGCCGGACATCTTATGCGTTTAAAATTATATTTATGTTATTCCTTACTTATTAACATATTCTAGACATACCGATGCAACCACAAAATTACACCGAGCAACTTTCGTTTAAAGAGCATGGACAACTGGGACACCGGAGCGCGCACATCGAGACAATTGCGGAGCGAGAAAACGGAGTCAGAACCAAACCCACTAGAGCAAGTTTTCCAAACCCGTTAGAGCAAGTTTTGGCCTCCCAAACGTGGCTACTTCCTGTGAGCCTCATTGGGTGAGTTATTTTGGTGGTCCAATGGCGAGACAACACGTGGCGAGCAAAGATTGACCAAAATCAGACAAGGTCACCGTACTCCTACCAAGGAGGAGTGTGGCTCCCCCATGGCCGTACGTCTTTGTCCCTGTTCCAGATTTTGTTGAAATTTCTATCTTATCTCCAACATAATCATGAGACCTACCATGACCTCCATCAAGCCTTGGACGTCCACCATGTTTAGATCGCTCACCAACAAGAGAAATCGCAACAAGAGATACCAAAATAACACACGCACACCATCGAAGACAAAACACACGATTTTTTTCGTGGTTCGGCATAAAGCCTATTCCACCTAACAATTAATATATTAATCTTCTCGATATTACAAGAATGTAGACTCCCTCTCTCTCAACACTCTTGAATATCCTCACCAACGCATACAAGCATAAAATTTCTCTCTAAATTATATGCTTATGCTAACTCTTTCTTGAGTTCTATAAAAAAACTCTAATTAGTGAAGTCTATTTATAATGGGGAGGCACATACACTTTTCCCCTTTCTAGTTGATGTATGATTACTCTTCCTCTTCCTAACCGACATAGGATTCTTGTAATCCTTTCCTAATCAACATTCTTCTCTTCTTAATCAATATAGGACCGTAACAATATTTCCTAATTGAAATAGAATTTTGGTAATATGGGTAAGATCCCAACAAATCTCCCCTTGACCCAAATTCCCAAATCTCATCAACGCCTGTGAAACTCACGTTTTTCTCAGTCTTTTTCTCATTTTTGTCATCACAAAAGGATTTTCCATGCAAGGATTCACCCTCCAAGTAGCAAATATTCCTTGCACATTTTCTCACTTGAAGAATCAAGCGCTTTCCTTTGTACACTTTGCACGTTTGTCTTCTTCCAACATATCGGTACCCACATGATGTCAATACTCCTAGTGAAAGTAAATTCGTTGTACTTGGAACTTACATTACATTCAAAGCGGGTTTCACAATCCCATCATGAAGCTTGAAGCGTACACTCCCAACACCTTCAATCTTCAATTTTTGTGTAGTCCCAATTTTGATTCCAAGTAGTCCCTCCGATCGCAAAGTGTGTCAAACATAGATCGATCCTTGCAAATTTGCACTGAAGCAGTGGAATCTAACACCCAGTCACACTTTTTTTCTTCAGTCGAATCAGCAACAGCTATTGTCTCTGTCAAAAGGAAATTTCCATCATCATTATCAACTGTGTTGACATTCTCCTCGTTAACCTTTTTTTTCCTTTGACACCACGCATACTTTTCAAATCTTCACGAAATTGTGGTTAACACAACTGCATATGACCAGTCTCTCCGCAGTAGAAGCACTCGACATTACTCATGTCTCTATCCCCCTTGATTGAGACCTTGCTCTCCCCTTTGTGCCACCATGATTATGAGTGATGAGGATTTTGTTAAGTATACTCAGTATCAGATGTCTCAGCAACCTTCTTCATCCTCTTCTAAAGCAACTCTGACCAAATCAGGTAAACACGTAGCATGTTTTTCTTCAAACAAAAATTGGGTAATTGACTCAGGTGCCACTGATCATATGTATGGCGACCCAAGTGTGTTATCTACAAATAAATCGTCTAATAAGTGTAGTAGTGTTACACTTCCTGATGGGTCCTCATCCGCGAACCTCGGTAGTGGTAGTGTTGATGCTACTCTTTCTTTACCTTTATCGTCTGTTCTAAATTTACCAAAATTTCCTTTCAACTTATTACCAGTGAGTCAAATTATGAGGGTCTTACATTGTTCTGTTTCTTTCTTTCCTGGCTATTGTATTTTTCAGGATTTGTTGACTCGGAAGATTATTGGTAGAGGACATGAATCCAATGGACTGTATGTGCTTGATGAAGCTGCTGCTACTAATCCGTCTCGAGTTTCATCCATCGCTTGTCATATTTCTCTATCTCCTTTTCAGCTCCACTGTCGTTATGGTCATCCTTTTTTTACCTGTTTTGAAGAAATTGTGTCAAGAGCTAGCGTCTGTTTCTAGTTTACCTTGTGAGTCATGTGAGTTAGCAAAGCACCATCGTGTGCCATATTTTCCTAGAGTCAATAAAAGGGTTGCATCCCTATTTGAGTTAGTCCATACAGATGTTTGGGGTCCATGTCCTATACATCTAAAACCGGTATTAGGTACTACCTCCTTCCCAGTTTAACGTTCTTAGTTTTTTTGTTGTTTGTCTGAAAGATCTTTAAACAATAATTAAAGGTTAATCTAATTATCCAAATGAAAATCTAAAACTTGTTATTGGTACACCATTATATATACTATCAATAACAGGTTTTAGATTTTTTTCATTTAAATAATTAGATTAACATGTAATTATTGCTCAAAGTTCCTTCAGAAAAAAAAAAAAAAAAAAAACTGGGACGGAGGGAGTATTTTGTTACTTTTGTCGAGGATTACTCGAGAAGCACTTGGTTATATTTTTAATGAAATCCATAGATGAGTTATTTGATATATTTCGTTCCTTCTGTGCGGAAATAAAAACTCAATTTGATTGTTCTATTCGTAATCTGAGGAGTGATAATGGAAAAAAAAAATCTGGAGTCTTTTTTCCTACATGTCACAAAATGGAATTATTCATCAATCTTCATGCATTGTTACTCAACAAAATGGTGTTACAGAAAGAAAGAATCGTCATTTGTTAGAAGTTGCTCGGGCATTAATGTTCCAAATGAATGTCCCGAAGGTGTTTTAGGCTGATGCAGTTCACACTGCTTTTCTTATTAATCGTCTTCCATCTTCAGTACTTAATGATCAAATTTCATATTCTATTCTCCGTCCTTCTTAGTCATTGTTTCCTATTGCTCCTAAAATATTTGGATGTACTTGCTTTGTTCAGGATGTCCATCCACGGATTAGTAAGTTGGATCCTAGGGCATTGAAATGTGTGTTTGTTGGATATTCTCGCACTCAGAAAGGGTGTAGGTGTTATTCTAGTGATCTTGGACGATATTTGGTTTTTGCTGATGTTACATTTTTTTAGCAGAGTCCATTTTTTGGTTGTGACCCGCAGTCCATCTCTACGTCTATCTCAAGTAAAGGTGATGACTTCCTCACCTATACTATTGTCAGCTCATCGCTGAGCACTGTATCAATATCAGAATCATCGTCTCGTCCTCCAATCACTTAGGTTTATACTCGACGTGCTTCGCAACCAGTGTAACTCTACCAACACATCCATTAGCACATCCAATTTCAGAGGTTTCACCTCTGGTGCATGTCTCCACGTCCACAGATTATGATCTTGATCTCCCTATCGCCCTTCTAAAAGGTAAACATACATCTACTCATCCTATTGCCTCATATGTTTCCTATGATCAATTATCAGTTTCCTCGTTCGTTTGTTGCTTGTCTTGAATCTGTCATTACTCCTAAAAATGTGTCTGAGGCTTTATCCCATAATGGTTGGAAATATGCTATAGAAGAGGAAATGAAGGCCCTTAAGCATAATGGTACATGGGATTCAGTTACCCTTCCTGATGGTAAGAAAGCAATTGGGTGTAAGTGGGTCTATGTGGTTAAAATCCTGATGGTACTGTGGCTCGATTGAAAGCTAGGTTAGTAGCTAAGGGTTATGCTCAACAATACGGTGTAGACTATACTAACACGTTTTTACTGGTGGCTAAATTAACTTCAGTTTGTCTTTTGAGTTCTTCAGCTGCCTCTAGTCACTAGCCGTTGTACCAGTTGGATGTAAAGAATGCATTTCTTAATGGCGACTTACATGAAGAAGTCTATATGGAGCAACCTCCTGGGTTTGTTGCTTATGGGGAGTATGAACCTCCTGGGTTTGTTGCTTAGGGGGAGTATGAGGGGAAGTTTACAAGCTAAACAAGTCATTGTAGTGGTTAAAGCAGTCTCCTCGAGCTTGGTTTGCACGATTTAGCAATGTGGTACTCACATTTGGTTTACAAAGAAGTACATTTGATAATACTGTATTCCTTTGACATACGAGTAGTGGTCGTATTATGTTGATTGTCTGTGTGGATGCTATTGTGATTACAGGCAGTGACGTAAAGGGGATTGATGCTCTTAAGTCATATATTCAAATGCAGTTTCAAACAAAAGATTTTAAAACTCTGAAGTACTTTCTTGGGATTGAAGTGACTCGATCCAAGAAATGGATATTTTTATGATAGAGAAAATATGTCCTTGTCTACTTAAGGAAACTGGGTTACTTGGGGAAAAACCATGTGATACCCCAATGGATCCTAATGTGAAGCTTGTAGCTGGTGGGGAGATGTTTGAAAATCCAGAGAGGTATCGAAGATTGGTTGGTAAGCTAAATTATCTTGGATTCACTCATCCATATATTACTTTTCCTGTGAGTTTAGGAAGTCAATTCATGTTGGCTCCTAGTGTCGCTCACTGGAATGCATGAGTAAGGATAGTAAAATATTTAAAAGGGGCACCCGGTATAGGCATATTTTATGCAGATCATGGTCATATGGAAGTAGAGGCATTTTCTGATGCTGATTGGGCAGGATCACCAGCTGATCGAAAATCTACTACAGGCTTCGTGGGTGGTAATTTAGTTTCTTGGAAAAGCAAGAAACAAAAAGTTGTGGCTAGGTCAAGTGCAGAGTCTGAGTAACGTGCTATGGCCCAAACAACCTTGAAATCATGTGGATAAAACAGTTCATGTAGGAGATTGGCTTCGAGATTACTTCACTGATAAAGTTGTGGTGTGATAATCAGGCAGCCATGTATATCGCTACAAATCCGGTCTTCCACGAGAGGACCAAGCATATCGAGGTTGATTGCCATTTTGTGAGAGAGAAGATTCTGCAAAAGCTAATCTCTACTTCGTACGTGCCAACAAAAGAACAACTTGCTGATGTGTTTACTAAGGGCTCGTTTGGTAGCAAGACATGGATAAGCATGATTATTTATTCGTGTACTAATAATTGGTGTATAAATAACACCACCCCTTTTTAGGGGATAAATAACAAGGGGATAAGCCTCTAATCGGCTCCAACCCCCTAATTAGTCCATTATTTAAAATTCTACCAAACAACCCTATCTCGTATTATTTATCTTATCCCTCCTTTTATCAGCTTACCAAACGACCCCTAAGAGTCTAACACGGGGAGTGGATGATATTTGTAACAAGATGGGCATGATAAATATCTATGGTCCAGCTTGAGGGGGAGCGTTTACAAAAAGGGTATTTATGTAATTTAGTATGTGTGGGTTAGAATATATGTTCTGGTATTACGCCTAATAGAAATCAATCGACTTATTTCTCGCCACATCTCTCTTCTTCTCCGTCTGCTTCCTTCTTATGTTTACAGTTGGCAAAGATTCATTAGTTGTACTTGAAGTTGTAAAATAATGTTTATTGATGATTCTAATCTGAATTACGTAGTAATGACAAAATGAATCGGGACGGAAGAAATGCATTAATACTCTTACCGACCCCCTTCTCATATGCCTAGCCTCGCCACTGCTCACATTTAACCAACCCAGGTATGCTTGGTGCAGTGGGATATGCTTTTGAACAACTATAATAATGAATTGATTACTTTTGGAAATTAATCAAACTAAACCAGAGGAATAACTCAACTCATTAGGACTATTCCAACAGTTTACACTGCTTGAAGTGCTTTATCCAATTTTTGGCAGCTCAAGTTTTATATGTTCGCAATAATCCTCTCATGTTAACAACTGTTTCTAGGTTGACTGCTCTAGTTTAGCATGCAATAAACATCTATGTACGGGGCTATAATAATGAAGATCTAGAGAAAGAGATACAGGTGTATGCAAATGGAGAACCTTGTTTTATCTGTTTCGTTTTGCTTTTCTTATTTTCTACGACTCAAAAACAGAATTCACATCAACAATAATATGTCAATTTTGTCTTAGGCTGCCTTAGGGATGGTTGAACTAAAGCCACATGATTTACTAATCACAGATAATTAGTAAGTTCCAAATCATATCCAGTTCAACACATCAGTGGATACTTGGTATTCATGAGTACTGAAAAAGATCCATAGATCAAAATCAGCAGAGTCTAAAGACAACAAATAGGAGATGTATAACTTCCTTGTCATTGATGGCTAAGTTATAAAGCATGTCGGAAGATGTAAGATCGAGCCCTAAGCCTCGGCTCGTATTCAACTTATTCCACAACCCAGTCATAAAATTTATGTTATGGTATACCTCTTGTAAAAAAAAAAAAAAAAAAGGCAACCTGGTAATACAAGAGCTCCTACTATGTGCGGGGTCCAAGGAAGGGCTGAGCCTATATGGGCTTCACGTAGACAGCCTTCCCTTGCATTTAAATGCAAGAGGCTGCTTCCGCGGCTCGAACCTGTGACCTTTAAATCACATGGCAGCAACTCCAAACGTTGCATCAAGGCTCCCCTTCTATAGTGATCTCATGTATACAAATCTTTTACTGGCATACTTCATTTAGTATTAATACAGATAACAACAATCTAGATAGCCTGACATAAGAGAATGTGACCGACAACATATTTGGCGGAGCCTAATAGGTTCCAATATCATATTGTCTCAGTCCAAAAGTAAAACCACGCATATGAATGCTATGGTCTGGTCCAATAATAAGTACGAGCTCCCGTAGCTAAATTTGAAAAAGAAGGTCCCTGGAGTAGACTCCTTTTTTATGCATGTAGACAAATATAAATATGTTGTGTGTGCTGCAAAAGATATGACCTTTTGAATGTGAATTGCCTTTTGTGAAGGAAGAAGCGCGACATTATGAGATAACTGGAACTGTAACGACCCGAGCCCGTAGACCCGACCCGCCACATAGGTACCACACACTAGCCCACCAAGCATCTCCTCAATTGGGTCAACCACACCACACACTAGCCCACCAAGCATCTCCTCAATTGGGTCAACCACAGTCCATCACAGGCCTCCAAAAGTCCAATGGATGATTTGATGCTTAGTAGGAGTGTATGGGCCTTCTATATAGCACACTCAATTCCCACATATTTTCGATGTGGGATGGGGGATATCACAGGAACAGAGTGCTTTCCATAGATATGACCTTTTGATTCATTATGTTTGAGGCAGGAGAGTGAGCAAAGAAACGTGAGAGAGAGAGAGGGTGATAAGAGTGGCAGGGAGAGGGAGAAGGGGAAATGGAGGGAAAACGAGGCATACCCACGAACAGGAACTGAGATCTTTCTTGCAGCATCGGCAACAGCACGATAACGTGTGAGACTTTCCTCAATGCTACAGTTAATGTTTGATCTAGAAAATGACTCTGATGCCGATGCAAACACAGCTACTTCATTTGCTCCAGCTTCTACAGCAGTTTTAAATCCCTAGGAGTAATTGGTACAACAATCATAAGCTGGATCATGCAAAATAGTACAAGATAAAACGTTCATAGGCAGAGAAGATATCTCACTTTTAAATTGGGTGTCAGTACAGGCAATCTCGCACCCCCCAAGTTTCTAACTGCTTCAATAACATCCTTTGCATCTGCCAGCTTTTGAAAAGAAGCAAAATTTAAAGAAGAAATGAACGTGCTTATAAGAATGTTATATTATGGTTAAGCAGGCCACTGAAAACAATATGACAATCCAAAACAGTGTCATGGAATGTATGTTCAGGTAGATAATTCAAGTTGATAAGCACGCAAAATTGAATACTTGGGAGAAAAGAGGGAAGAAGAAAAATAAAGGTAACTTTTGCTACAATTTAGTATACTGAATTTTTAAATGAAAGCAAAGAAATACTAAACACTGTAATGGCAACACAAAAGAAATGAAATATCTTTAGATTCAAAGCAATAAAGTTCACAAAACTCAAGATTAGTACTACTCCCTGCAGTCTTTTCCTCCAATTAACTTTGACTTGACTTTGACTACTTGACCATCGAGGCAGACGTTGAAGTCACCAAAAATTACATCCGGAAAATAAATAAACAAAAACAACTATTTCTACCCCGGATTACAATAAAAGCTCAAATTATAAATAATGCCCCAATTACATCAAATCAAGTCTAAAGTACATCAAAATAAACCAAAATATATGGGAAAATACGGGAAATAATATATACCAAATCCGCCACATCAAATTCCCCCACGCTTAGACCATTACTCGTCCCTGAGTAATATCCTAACCCCACTCTAAGCTCCGGTCTAATCAGCGTAGCATGGGAGAAAATGACCCCTAGTCTCCTCTAACCTCCTCAACCAAAAGTCAACAAACACAACAACTCGGAGTATAAGAAACTCCGGCCCCATATAACTCCAGGAAATCAAATATAGATCAATGGCCTTAGCCCGATACAAACTCCAAAATAGTGAAAAACCGTATCCGGACTAAGACTACCTCATAAAAGCCACGGGGGACTAAAATATCCTAAATTTCCCCCACGCTAGTCTCACACTACAAGTCTCCCTCATAAAAATAAGTTTTTGGCCGGGTAGTGGTCCCGCGTAAAACTCACCTCGTATTTAGCACCTGCTCCCCTTATAACTTCAAAAGCAAAACGAGGATTTCTATCCTATTACCCACTAACCGAACCTCCAACATCAAAATATCCTAACCCGAGACTCCAAACCCCCATTATGACGCGAACACCGGTGAATAAATGATAAAAACATCTCAAAACCTCACCTTTTGCCTAAGCGCCCTTTCGGGTTTTCACTTAGCCTCTTTATTTTATTTATTATTATTTTTTTTTATGTTTTTTTTTTATGTTTTTTTTTTTTTTTTTGTAAAGAAAGAGAAATGCATACTATACATAATACAAAACCCTCCACACGCTTAAACTACACAGTGTCCTCAATGTGTGTGCAACAAAAAAAATGCTAGGACAGTAAAAACGTAAAAGAGGGGAAAATAATACCATCACTGAGGTGGCCACTGCCACGGCTGCCACTGCCAATCTGGGTACTGCCACTGATCAAATGACTGTGACTGCGAACTAGAACCCACATCAGGAGCAGGCATCCGTCTAGATGCACGCCTCAGCTCACGGGCCTCTGTACGGGAAAACATAATGGCATAGTGTTCATCCACCACAGGGACATATACGGGAGGTCTGCTGCTGCTGCATCCAAGACTCCATCTGTCGCTGGCGGCTGTCTATTGTAATCTGTCTGTCCCGTATCTCCTCTAAAGTATCACCATAGTCAGCCCACCGCCTATCCTCAAAAGCTACCTGCTCATGAACCTCTGGTCTTTATAAACATATCTGTCCTGGGTCCTCCTGTCTTCATAGGCATATCTCTGATGCTGCTCATCGAGGAATGACCTCATCTCTCCCCAATTACCCATTGAACCGGACCCGGCATGATGATCGGGTTGTCTAGCTCTGGCTCCCTCCTGCTCATCCATATCGACATCATCCTCAACCGGAACTTGTTGTTCATCGAGATTAACCACCCCCGGCATTCTCCATCCTTGTACAAAGTCACCCGAAGGAAACGTCGCATACCGTGAACAAGGTACCGAGAATGAATTTCCATATCGGAAATAAAGGGATCTGGAATCATTAGGAAAAGGGTCGAAGCAGTCATACTGACACAAGTATGCAAAATCAAAGAATCTCGGTCCAGTCTTTAACCCCGCATCCGCAGAAGCTTCCGGAATAAAATGCTGAGCCAAGAGGGTAATCATTCCACCAACGAGGATGTTGCCACTGTCCCGAAGAAGATAACCCTTACACCTTGCAATGAAAACATCTACCCAACACGGCACAGCAGGAGATGTACATAAGCCCGATCTCATCAAGGCCATGTCGGATATACTTAATTGTGCGAGCTCGCCCTTCCCCAGAAAGGTCGTAGATAATCCTCTATAAAAGAGTTTCCAATCCGGATGAGAGAGATTTGATGCAACATTATGTGGACGAGACAATGGGAAACCGGTCAACCGAAAGAAAACGGTTACATTCATCGCATCAGTCTCGTCAAACTCTCCAGCCGGTCCACTCACTCCCCAAATACTTCGGATATCATCATACGACAACACCCTCTCCTCATCATCGAGATGAAACCTAATCTCCGGCCCAGTCTGTCTATGAACCACCCGCTCAAATGTCGACAGGAACTCAAGTGTGTACCTCTTATAAACCGGTGCACTCTTACCCAAAAATTCCTCTAACCCCGCATTTTTCATCAACTCCCTCACCGGCTTTTCCAACCCAAGATTTGTTAGAACCGTTGTATCTAAAAACCAAGTTATTTGAATATGACGGCCCTGTTTATCTAACTTCTTCCATTTAGTCTTTTGAGCTCGAGTCAAATTTGTCAACCCCATAAACATGGCATCCTCGGGAGGGGGTGGGGGTGATACAACTCCGGATGTTCTAGGCTTTTTGGTAACCCGACTAGTACTACTACCATCTCATTTCTTTCCCATTACTTTCGATAACCAGAATTTGCACAACAACATTTCCACAATGCAATCACCCTATAGCATCGCTCACCAATACTCTCACCAACAAGAAGAAACAATAATAATAACCACACAATCGATTGAACGCAACCACAACGCAATAAAAACTTTCCAATAATATCAACCGAACCACCACAAATTTCAACCAACAGATGCACCAATCCCAACAATTCAAATGTGAGAATTGAGAAAATTATACCTCTAGATGCTCAAGTATGCCCACGTACTCTCCTTGTCCCTCCAAGATTGCTCCAAGAAAGAGAAATCCAAAAAGCCCCAAATTTGAACTTCTAGGGTTTCTGAAATTCGGCCTTCAAACTCGAAATTATGGTCTATGATGGTGGGTTAGGTCGTATTTAGGGACATGAGAGTGATTTGGGATGAAAGAATGGAGTAATTTGAAGCAATTTGTGATGAATTTGGGTTTAGGGTTTAGAGAGAGAAAGTTTGTGAAGATGGTGATTTCGGGATTTTGGGGATAGAGATGGTGTTAGGGAGGAAGAAGATGAAGGAGGGGGTTGATTTGTGGTGTGGGGGTGGCGATTTGGTGGGGAATGGTGGTTTTTTGGTGGGGGGGCGGTTATGGGAGTCGAGAAAAGAAGAGGGGAGGAAGACGGGTAAGAGAGATAGGGGAGAATGGCGAAAAGAGGGTCTGTCTTGAGCTGAGTATGCCGCATTGCCTGATCTACACGAGTCGTGTAGACGTGCACGAGTCATGCAAAAATTAAACCCAGGTGTACACGAGTCGTGTATAAATGCACGAGTCATGCTTGTTTGGACCCCTTCAGCATCTTGGACTTACACAACTCGTGTAAGGGTGCACTCCTCGTGTAGAAAAACACCCCTTCAGCATCTCCTCCTACACGACTCGTGTACAGGTACACGAGTCGTGTAACTATTCAAACTGAATTATTTTTTTTTCATGCCCAGCCACTTGAGTGTGCTCATGTGTGTCTCCATTGTTAGTGTTGGTGCCCTAGGCACGTTTGTTAAACGTTGTATAGGTTATCATTTTACTCATAATGATAAAGAGATAATAAGATTATTATTATGGCTCGTGTTTGCTTATAATAATCTCCGTCACTAGAGCTTGTTAAGCACTAGTATAAAGGCTAAATGATCATGGGATGATCATGTTATATTTATAGGTACTTGTTTGGAACAAGGTACTGGACATGACCCGCGGTATGAGATTTATGTCATGGTCGATGTCATATATAAATCTCATATTAGTTATGTCATTTGAATCCTTAGACATGAAGTTATTATAGTCTTCCACTTGATGAACATTATGTTTGACATATTCAAACGCTACCTTAACACGGTAGTTATAAAGGGTATGATTGGCATGATTGGATTCACGTAGGGAAGAATAATAAGCCAAATGGATTTGTCCCTCTTCGGAGAGATGTCAAGCTTGGGCCCCTCGTAGGAATGATGTTGATGAAATGTTTGGCCAAACTCAAATGAATTGATTGGATTAATGTCATTTGGATTATCAACATATTCGGAATCGAGAAAGTATTGAACAATACAAGTTGACTTGTTGACCATGACTTGTGTTCAATGACATCGTGGACAAAGGGATTATGACATGTTCTAAAAGGAATGCGAACTTGTATCTAGTTATACTATTTGGGTAGGTATGACGGTTTGCTAGAACCTAATCATATCTTATGGTTTCATGTTTGAACCCATTGCCAACTTAGTATAATCCTAGAGGGTCACACACAATAGAACGAATCCTAAATAAGGACTATATTGGAATATTGGGTCGAAGGACCATTTAAGGATTTTAGGAAAATTATGGGTTTTCTGGGCAAGTGTACGACCGCACAAATCTTCCTGGGAGGCCGCACAGCTTGGCCCATTTAGTACCAAGTTTGTTTCAGTTTGTTTGGGCGACCGCACAAGCCATTTTGGGCGGTCGCACAGTGTGTCGGGACAGGTTTCCTGATTCAAATTGGAAACAGATTTTGGACGAGTTTAGACACAAGTTACCTATTTGGAATAGGTCTAACTTGTATATAAACATTCCTAATTCGGCCAGAACCTTAACCTAACGTTTGTGCAAGCCTCCAAAGAGTTTGAGAGGGTTTTATTTTGTTCTAAGAGATCCTAGATTGAAGAACAAAATTATACACAAATAAAATTCCATATAGTTCATGTTTAATTATGAAAACGTGTTTCATAATTTGGTCTAGCAACCAAGATCAAGTGTTCTTGATATTCGTTCGCGTGTGGATACCGCTAGAGGGTGAAATTCATCATCTTCAAAGTTTGTGATTCTTGCTTTGTTCGTGATCAAGATTTCAAGTCCCCATCGAATTCAAGGTTGCAAATTCAAAGTCATCAAGGGTTAGTTTTTCCTAGTATTCATATTGTTGTATTTGATTTAATCATATGAATGGATCTATGGACTTGGTTTCATTAAATTTTAAATGCATATGTTCCGCTGTGCATGTTCCTACGAAACCCAACATCCATGCTACGAATTCCTGCACCCACACAAACAAAAATATACCTTTAGTAGCACCAATTCTAGACATGAATAAAAACATAAAAATTAAAAGCATAATGTACACAAAAAAATAACAAAAGCAAATAAATTCTGGGTTGCCTCCCGGTTAGCCGCCCTTCTTTAACGTCTTTAGCTAGACCAAATACCGGGAGAGCACCTGGCATGCATCAAAGTTCAAAGTTTTTTAACAAGACTCGGACCCCAAAGTTATCCAACATATACCGGGTCTTGGAGATCAATCACCTCCAAATCCGCGATATTCACGACTTCATTCTCAAAATACGGTTTCAACCGTTGACCATTAACTTTGAATCCTTTGTCCTTATTAGGACTAGAGATTACCACCGTCCCAATCGGGGACACCTCCCTCACCACATAAGGGCCGGTCCACTGAGACCTCAACTTGCCCGGAAACAAACGAAGACGGGAATTAAAAAGAAGGACCTTTTGACCAACCTTAAAGTCCTTTATAATTATCATCTTATCATGCCAAATCTTCGCTCGCTCCTTATAAAGAAGGTTATTCTCATAGGCATCTCTCCTAATCTCATCTAATTCACTAAAATGCAACTTCCTCTCCTCACCGGAACCATCTAAGTTCAAATTGAACTTTTTAACCGCCCAATAGGCTTTGTGTTCAAGCTCCACCGGTAAATGGCAAGGTTTACCAAACACCAATCGATATGGCGACATACCAATAGGTGTCTTATATGCCGTCCGGTAGGCCCACAACACATCATCAAGCCTTTGACTCCAATCCTTCCTATTCGGGTTCACAGTTTTTTCAATGATGGATTTTATCTCTCTATTGGAAACCTCGGCTTGGCCATTTGTTTGGGGATGATAAGCAGTCGACACCTTATGGGTGATGTGATATCTCTTGACTAGAGCTTCGACTGTCTTATTGCAAAAATGAGTCCCCCTATCACTAATAATGGCCCTTGGCATCCCAAACCGACACAGAATGTTGCTCCTAAGGAAATTGACCACTACTGTTGAATCATCGGTGCGGGTAGGGATGGCTTCCACCCATTTGGACACATAGTCCACCGCAAGTAAAATGTACATAAACCCACAAGAATTAGGGAACGGACCCATAAAGTCTATCCCCCACACATCAAAGTGTTGGGTTTCGTAGTAACATGCGCAGCGGAATTAAGCATTTAAAATTTATAAAACCCAAAGCCCATAGATCCATTCATATGATTAAGTCAAATACAACATAATGAATACTAGAATACTAACCCTTGATGCCTTTGATTTTGCAACCTTGAATTCGATGGAGGCTTGAAATCTTGATCATGAACAAAGCAAGAATCACGAACTATGAAGATGATAAGTTTCACCCTCTAGCGGTATCCACACCCACGACGAATATCAAGAACACTTGATCTTGGTTGCTAGACCAAATTATGAAACACGCTTTCACAATTGTAAGAACTATACGGAATTATGAATATTCTTGTTCTTCACTTGTGGGATCTTAGAACAAGAAAATAACCTCCCAAAACCCTTTGGAGGCACTCATAATCATGTGCTTAATGACTGCTGAAAGGATCCTTAAATAGGTCCTAATCCTTAACCCTTAAGGACTTAGGAAACCTAAATCCCGTCACCAAATTAGGCAACAAGGAATTCTGCCCGACTTGTCTGGCACGGTCGTGCCCTACAATCTGGCATGGTCGTGCCATCTAGTCCGCGCAAATTGTTGGGTTTCCTAGTAACATGCGCAGCGGAATTTAGCAATTAAAATTTTAAGAAACCCAAAGCCATGGATCCGTTCATATGATTAAATCAAATACAACAAGATGAATAGAGGAATAAGTAACCCTTGATGACTATGAATTTTTCTCTTGTCTTTGGTGGAGAAACTTGAAGACTTGATCACGATCACAAAGCTTGAACACGAACTTTGAAGATGATGATTTTCACCCTCTAGCGGTATCCACACTTCGAACGATTATCAAAGGATCTTTGATCTTGGTTGCTAGACCAATATTATGAAACACACTTTTCACAATATAATAAAGAGAACTATATTGAATTTATTTGTGAATTATTTTGTTCCTCAATCAAGGATATCTTAGAACAAAATAATATCTCTCTCAAACTCTTTGAGACTCACAAAATCACTTGTCATATGGTCTGGCCGAATTGGGGTTTTTATTACACAATTAAGACCTATTCCAAATAGGAATCTTGTGCTAAAAAACCTTCCTAAATCGAATTAGGAATTTTCCTGTCGGCAGCACCAGGCGCCCGCCTGTAAAGGCCAGGCGCCCGCCTGAATGACCAGAAGGTCCCCTCTTTCTGGAATTACTTCAGGCGCCCGCCTGGGTCTGAACCAAGCGCCCGCGATCGGTAGACCAAACAGCCCAGAATGTTTCCAAAATTCCTCCAAGGTCCTTTGACTCTAAATTCCAATATAGTCCTCTTATTAAAGATTCGTTCTATTGTGTGTGACCCTCTAGGATTATACTAAGTTGGCAATGGGCTCAAACATGATCCCATAAGATATATGATTAGGTTCTAGCAAACCGTCATACCTACCCACATAGTATAACTAGATACAAGTTCGCATTCCTTTAGAATATGTCACAATCCCTTTGTCCACGATGTCATTGAACACAAGTCATGGTCAAACAGTCAACTTGTTTTTGTTCAATACTTTTCGATTCCGAATATGTTGATAATCCAAATGACATTGATCCAATCAATTCATTTGAGTCCGGCCGAACATTTCATCAACATCATTCCTACGAGAGGCCCAAGCTTGACATCTCTCGTGGAGGGACAAATCCATTTAGCTTATTATTCTTCCCAACGGGAATCCGATTATGCCAATCATACCCTTTTATAACTACCGTGTTAAGGTAGCGTTTGAATATGTCAAACACAATGTTCATCAAGTGGAAGACTATAATAACTTCATGTCTAAGGATTCAAATGACATAACTAATATGAGATATATGTTCGACATAGACCATGACATAAATCTCATACAGCGGGTCATGTCCAGTACCTTGTTCCAAACAAGTACCCATAAATCTAACATGATCATCTCATGATCATTTAGCCTTTATACTAGTGCTTTAATAAGTACTAGGGACGGGGATTATTAATAAGTAAGCATGAAACAACAATAATAATCAAAACATCTCTTTATTGATATGAAATAAATGATAACAATTACAACGTTTATTAAACGTGCCTAGGGCACCACTACCAACAATCTCCCACTTGCCCTAGGCCCAATCTCCCATGTATCTAATACCCATGGACCTAACAATGACAATCATGTTTAGCTTGTGGAAGTCCCTTTGTTAGCGGGTCCGCAACATTGTCATCAGTATAGGTACTCTGCATATATTTACGTCTCCCCTATCAACGATCTCTCGAATGATATGAAAACGCCTAAGTATGTGTTTGGATTTCTGATGTGCTCTTGGTTTCCTTTGCTTGAGCAATAGCACCATTATTGTCGCAATAAAGGTCTATTGGATTAGCAATACTAGGAACCACTTCAAGTTCAGTTATGAACTTTTTTAATCCAACAGCTTCCTTTGCAGCATCCGATGCAGCAATATACTCAGCTTCTGTTGTAGAATCAGCGGTTGTACTTTGCTTGGAACTCTTCCAGCTTACAGCTCCACCATTTAACATAAACACAAAACCCGATTGCGATCGGCTATTCATCTTTGTCGGTTTGGAAGCTTGCATCCGTGTAGCATTTACAACGAGATCATTAGATCTTCCATTCCTCCATAGACTAAAAACGAGTCTTTAGTTTCTCTCAAGTACTTAAGAATCGCTTTTACAGCTATCCAGTGATTTTTCGCCAGGGTCGGATTGGTATCTACTTGTCATGCTCAAAGCTTAAGATTACATCCGCCTAGGTACAAATCATGGCATACATGATGGACCCATTGCCGAAGCATATGGAACATCATTCATTTTCTCACGCTCATCTTTTGTCTTAGGACATTGAGTCTTGCTTAGAGAAACTCCATGTAACACGGGCAAGGTTCCTCTCTTAGAATTTTCCATACGGAATCTTCTAATGACCTTGTCAATGTATGTTACTTTGGCTTAAACCAAGTAGCCTCCTTGATCTATCTCTATAGATCTTAATGCCAAGAATATATGCGGCTTTCTATCCACCCATATCTTTCATTGCGAAGCACTTTCCCTAACCAAGTCTTCACAGACTGAAGTGTAGGAATGTCGTTTCCAATGAGCAATATGTCATCCACATATAAGATAAGGAATAGCACACTATGCTCCCACTAATCTTTTTTGTATACACAAGGCTCATCTTCGTTCTTGATGAAAACCAAACTCTTTGACCGATTCATCAAAACGGAGATTCCAACTCCTTGAAGCTTGCTTCAATCCATAGATGGATCTTTGCAATTTGCATACCTTAGAATCTTGTTCAAAACCTTCTGGTTGTGTCATATACACATCCTCTTGGAGTTTTCCATTCAGGAAGCGGTTTTGACATCCATCTGCCATATTTCATAGTCATGATATGCGGCAATGGCAAGCAAAATTCTTATAGACTTGATCATTGCTACGGGTGAAAAGGTCTCATCATAGTCAATACCATGAACTTGCCTATAACCTTTCGCTACAAGCCTAGCTTTGTAAGTATGCATCTCACCTTCCCATCCATGTCAGTCTTCTTCTTGAAGACCCATTTGCATCCTATGGTTTTTTACACCTTCGGGTGCATCAATCAAATTCAAACTTGATTGTCTTGCATGGATTGCAATTCGGATTCCATGGCTCCAAGCCACTTTTCCGAATCAGGAGAAGACATCGCCTCTTGGTAGGTTGACGGTTCATCATTCTCATGATTTCTACCTCATTACTATCCGTTACGAGAAATCCATATCTCTCGGGCTCGGATCGTAACCTACTAGATCTGCGAGATGCTTGTGTATTTTTGAACAGTTTCCACAATTCCTTGTGGTTCTTGTTCTTGTTCCACCATTGGTTCATGTTATTTTTCTGGGTCTCGAATTTCTTCAAGATTTATTTTACTCCCACTGATTTCTTTGGAGAGAAACTCTTTCTCTAGGAAGACACCATTCGGTTCGGGCAACAAACACTTTGTTGTCCTCTCGGGTTGTAAAAGTAATATCCTTTAGTTTCCTTAGGATATCCACGAAAATACATTTATCAGATTTGTGTGCTAGTTTTGTCAGAGATGAGTCTCTTGATATAAACTTCGCACCCCAAATCCTCATGAAAGATAAACTAGGTTTCTTTCCACTCCACATCTCATATGGAGTCTTTGGAACCGATTTAGTTGGAACTTGATTTAGTGTGAAAGCAGCGGTTTTCTAGAGCGTAACCCCAAAAGGATATTGGAAGATCAACTTGACTCATCATTGATCGAACCAATGTCTAACACAGTCCGATTCCTCCTCTCGGACACACCATTCCATTGTGGTGTTCCAGGTGGAGTCAATTGTGAAACATATTCCACAATTCTTTAGATGATCATCAAATTCTTGACTTAAGTATTCTCCAACCTCGATCTGATCGAAGTGCCTTTATCCTTTTGCAAGTTGTTTTTCTACTTCATTTTGAAAATATTCTAAATATCTCAAAATGCTTCA